>WNWK01031385.1:0-22741 GCA_009830355.1 Cherax destructor
GTTAATGAAAATATGTGTAAATGTGATTGAGAATGAAATTTGGTGGATGAGTTAGAGATGTCAAATGTTATTTGTGAGTCTGCAAAATTTTATTTTGGAGGTGTTCCAATGTTGTTTGGTGGTGTTCCAATGTTGTTTGGAAGTGTTCCAATGTTGTTTGGAAGTGTTCCAATGTTATTTGGATGGGTTCCAATGTTGTTTGGAGGTGTTCCAATGTTGTTTGGAAGTTTTTCAATGTTGTTTGGAAGTGTTCCTATATTGTTTGGAGGTGTTCCAATGTTGTTTGGAGGTGTTCCAATGTTGTTTGGAGGTGTTCAGAGTAATTCTGGGAGTATTCAAAGTAATCTGGGAGTATTCAAATATTGCTTTGGATGTGCTCAAAGTAATCTTGGAGTGTTCTAATGTAATTTGGAAATGTTCCACTAGTAAAAGTATTCATAGTTTTAGTGATCTTGTCCTAAGTGATCTCAGTAATAGTGTTCTCGGTTGGTGATATGATGGAATGTATATTAAAAAAATGAATGTTCTGTAATCTTAGTGGTTTTTGAGATGAGTGATCTTAGTGGATTGAGATTAGTGTTCTTAGATAATGGTTTGTCATCTTATAAAGATGGTTATAATGATTTGAGGCGATGTTTAAAAAATGTGATTATGTTATGCCTTAGTTGGATGTCTTAGTTGGTGGTGTATGTCTTAGTTGTGATTATGCCATGCATAGGTTTTGGGAGTATACAAAGGTGTTTGATAGTGTTTTTGGAGGTGTTCAATGGTGTTTTGGGAGTATTCATTGGTGTTTTCGGGGTATTCAAATGTGTTTTGGTGGTGATCAAATGATGAGCGAGAGTATTTTGATTGTGTTCAAATGATGTATGAGAGTGTTTTGGCGGTGTTGATGTGAGAATATTTCTTAACAGTTATTGAGAAAAGTATGTGTGTGTGTGTGTGTGTGTGTGTGTGTGTGTGTGTGTGTGTGTGTGTGTGTGTGTGTGTGTGTGTGTGTGTGTGTGTGTGTGTGTATGTGTGTGTGTCCTGTTCTTGTCTATATTATTGAGATGAAGTGGGTTGGTGATAGTGGTTTTGAGATCAGTGATCTCAGTAATAGTGTTCTCGGTTAGAGTGTTTTGAGGGAATGTGTATATAAATGAGTATCTTTAGATAATGGTAAACATGAAATTGAGATGGTAAATGTGATATAGTGTTTGTGAACATGATTGGATGTGTATGTCTTAGTAAAAGTATTCATAGTTTAAATGATCTTGTCCTAAATGATCTTAGTGTTTTTGAGATGAGTGATTTCTACAATCATAGTGGTTTTGGGATGTGTAGTTTGGTAGATGAGATGTAATTTTAGTTAATGAAATGTGTGTAAATGTGATTGAGAATGTAATTTGGTGGATGAGTTAAAGATGTCAAATGTTATTTGTGAGTTTTCAAAATTTTTTTTTTGGAGGTGTTCCAATGTTGTTTGGAGGTGTTCCAATGTTGTTTGGAGGTGTTCCAATGCAATTCTTGGTTATATTGTGTATAAAAATGTGTGTATGTTCTGTGGAGATGGATGTGACTTTTTGATGAATTAGTAAAAACAGGAAAAAATTGACATATGTTATGATCATTAAGTCTCGAGAATGTGGGTTTTTTGTGTGTGAATTTTAATGAAATAATGTGGATTTTGCGTAAATTTTAATGAAATGTAGAAAATATGTGAGATATTGTGGGTATTAAAACGAAAATCTTAATTCATGATAAGTAAAAAAATTGAAACAAGTTGAAATTGTGAGTTGTATTACTTAGATGTTGCAGGGAGGATTGATAGTTGTGGGGAGATGGGGTAATGGTGGAGTCTGTGTACTCACCTAGTTGTACTCACATAGTTGTGGTTGCAGGGGTCGGGTCATAGCTCCTGGCCCCGCCGCCTCTTCACTGGCCGCTACTGGGTCACGCTCCCTGCTCCATGAGCTTTATCATACCTCTCCTTAAAGCTATGTATGGAACCTGCCTCCACTACATCGCTTCCCAAGCTATTCCACTTCCAGACCACTCTATGATTGTGTGTGTGTGTGTGTGTGTGATTGAGTGAGGTAGAGAGAGAGCAGGTCAGATCATGACCTCAGGCGCCTGGGGTGGTCTGTGATCTTATCAGAGATAAGATCACAAACGGACCTCGCCAGTCGTATAAGGTCATTTAAGCAGAGTGGAAGTTATGGAATGTTGTGGTTATTATAACATATGAAAATTTGTTGAATTAGAGCCTTTTCTGATGAATTAGTAAAAATGAGAAAATATTGTGAGTAGAGTCTTTCTGATGAATTAGTAAAAAAAAAATTTGTTCTATTATCCGAAAACATGGAAAATGTATATGAAAATTGTATTGTATTGAATGGAAAATAAATGAAGAAAAAAAAATATTGTGTATTAGTGTTATCCTGTGTTTACTTCATTTAACAAGGGGAAGATACCTGCTCAATCCTGTTGTACTCTCATGAATTAACTTGTTCTTGTTGTTGGTCAGTGACCGTTATTGATAACTTCCCTTTATTAAGTTAAAAGAATTAAAAATGAATGACCTCACACCTCGCAGGTTTCAACTTGTACTTCTGTATGGGGGGGGAGACCCCTTAGGGGCATTTTTAGTTGAATTAACTTAAAAAGAGGAGATAATGTTGACATATAGGGGGAACTTTTACCATACCCCACAATTTCTCTCGACATCGGTAATACATACAAATTTTTCTCGTTTTTCAATAATTAATCAAGATTGCTTACCTCCATAGGGAAATTGTACAAACACGGCGACCCAGTGACGTCACTGGTGTGACCTCACACCTCGCCTGTTTCAACTTGTACTTTTTAGCTCATTTAACTTAAAGAGAGAAATTACTGTAGAGATGAGACCCCATAGGGGAAACTTTTACCATACCTCATAGGGGGTTACTATTATTGAGAAAAAATGCTTACCCCCACAGGGAAGAATCTCAAAATTTTGATCCGAGGAGGTGGAACATTGAAAATCTTTTCGTTCTTTTTATTGAAATCGAGAAATTTTTACCATATCTCTGACCCCCCATTGGGGAAAACCCAAAATGTGTCCATCATTTGATGGTATATTTTATTTGGAGTTAAACTTGATCCAAGGAGATGGAGCATTGAAAATCTTCCCATATATCGAAAAATAAAATATTTTCAACATTCTCGAGATGGGTAAATCTGGCAACTCTGTAAAACTTGATCCAAGAAGATGGAGCAGGAGTTTTGGGGAGGTGGAAGTGGATGTGACTTTTTGATGAATTAGTAAAAACGGGAAAAAAATGTGGTTGGGAGATGGAGGGTGACTCAAAAATTCATTGAAAAATCAAGGTAAATCTTGATCCAAGGAGATGGAGCAGGCATATTGGACTTAGAGGGTATGGGTGATGGAAGTGGATGTGACTTTTTGATGAATTAGTAAAAACGGGAGATGGAGGTGACTCAAAAATTGGAAAAATCTATATAAAATCTTGATCTGATGAATTGGTAGGTGATAGAAGTATTACAGAATATCGAGAAATTTTAAGGAGTATCCCATAGAGAGACCACTCTGAGAGAGACCACTCAGGGATTAGTGGCTCAGAAGAAGCCTATCTGGGCACCGCCGCCATTTTGAGCCATACAGAAGTAAAGTACACTACTGTTAGGGAGCCTGATTTGAACCTCTATAATTGTATACAGGGAATCAGGGACAGAAGACAAAGTCATTACCGCGACCTTAGGTCTTTCAAAGACCTAATAATGTGGTAAATTTTACCCTCAATGGGTTTATCATGAAGTGCTACCATTTATTTTAAATCAGAATTTTTCTTTATTACCTTCATTGGTCCCATAAATCTTCCTTTCAAGGTGTGGCCAGGCACAGGTTCCTGGGTTAAAGGAGTGAAATTTAAGCTTTTCGTATATATGTTTCATGTCTTGAGCAGTTTTTAAGCTGGCCTTAGCCAGCTGACATACTGGTTTAGGCCAACGATGAGGGAGCATAGGGAGTTTTACAGGCGTTTTCTCCCATCCATCCTTCCTTGAGCACGTGTAGGGGGCTTTTGACATTATGCCTAAAAATCAGCTCAAAATTACTGTTCCAGATTGATTGCTGTACAGTTTCTAGCATTGCAAACAGCAACATAGGAAGTGATTCATCCCAGTCTGTATCTCTTCAAGGAAGGCTCCTTGATGTGGTGAAGAGGCTCTTGGTCTGAAAAACTAGTTCTTTTGGTCTCCTTCCTCAGACCTAACCTAATTACCCCCCCAGTCCTCCCTTCCCTATCCCATCCTACCCATCCCCCCTTTCCCTTTCCTCCCCCCTCCCAACCCTCTTTTTTCCCCATCCTGTTTGTAGTCTCTTGGGTCCTCCCCTCTGGCATTACAGTTTCTAGGTAGGGGAAGTGTGCTGGGGTTCATCCTGCTCTGTGGGATTCCTCGGGTGTGGTGTAGTTTGCCGTGGAATCTGGATTATCTGGAGGCGCCTTGCTCCCTTCCAGGATTTTCGAGAGGTGGGGCAGGGTGTCCTGCTGGTGACAAATGTACCTCCAAAGGGTGCCTGTCACTTCTGGGAGGTGGCAGCCGAAGGAGGTCTGCTTTGTGTTGAGTTTGCGATCGCCCTCTCTTTTGTCCACCGAGGTGGCTCGGTATATGTGAGGTTGCTATCCCAGAGTGCTGGTTCCATGCTGCATCTGCACTGCTGGTGGTCTCGAAGTCCTCTAGGATGATAGGGGGAACTTACGGCTGTCCCTCTTTTTTTCTCTTTAAGAACATAAGAATGGAGGAACACTGCAGAAGGCCTACTGGCCCATACAAGGCAGGTCCTTATCAAAACCACCACTACCTAAGAATTTACTCCTGTACTCACGACACTAATCAAACCCAGCCCCACCCACTCATATATTTGTCCAATCTCTTTTTAAAGCCACCCAAGGTCCTAGCCTCTATCACAGTACTCGGAAGATTGTTCCACGCATCTACAACTCTGTTCGAAAACCAGTACTTGCCTATGTCCTTTCTAAATCTAAATTTATCCAATTTAAATCCGTTATTTCTCGTTCTTACTTGGTTCGATATCCTCAGTATTTTATTAATATCTCCTTTGTTTATGCCCATCATCCACTTGTACACCTCGATGATATCTCCCCTCATTTTACGTTTCTCCAGAGAGTGGAGATTCAATGCTTTAAGTCTATCTTCATACGGGAGATTTCTTATACTGTAAATCATTTTAGTCATTCTTCTTTGTATGTTCTCCAATGAATCTATATCCATCCTGTAGTAAGGAGACCAAAACTGAGCTGCATAATCCAAATGAGGTCTCACTAGTGATGTATAGAGCTGTAAAATAACTTTTGGACTTCTGTTGCTTATACTTCTTGAAATAAATCCTAGTAATCTGTTAGCCTTATTGCGCACACTTAGGCACTGTTGTCTTGGCTTTAGATTTCTGCTTGCCATGACTCCCAAGTCTTTTTCACATTCTGTATGATCAAGCTCAACTTCACCTAGTTTATAAATTCGAGGGATATTTTCATTACCAACGACTAGCACGTTACACTTGTCCACATTGAACTTCATCTGCCACTTTTCAGACCAAGACATTAATTTATCCAAATCCTCCTGGAGTTCACTGGTATCCTCCTCAGAATGAATTATACGGCCTATTTTTGTATCATCATCTATCTTTTTTTTTCTTTAAAATAATAATAAGAAAGAAGTACCACCATCATGGAGTCTTTGTTCCGTGATAACCCTCCTCCTCCCAGACACCTTTTTGTTACTGCATCCTGTTCTGACCTGGCTTTGTTATTGGACTGTTTTCTAGACTTTTTCCATGCCCTGTACCTTCTGCTGGTGACGCTTTGTCACCTGCTCCAGTTGCTGAGGCTCTGCCCATTTCTTCTAGTGCCTCTGCCTCTTGCACATCTTTAACTATGCATACGGCTTCCTCGAATATGGTGGGACATTTTTTGGATCGCCCACCTATGTGAGGTCGGGCTGCCCGTGGAACTATGCCTAAACATTCCAGACCATTTGCTGATGACGATTCTTTGATGTCTGCTCATTCCACCCAGAAATGACCTACACAACACCCACTTCCTTTATGCACCATGTTTACAAGTACACAGTAGACTAAATTCTTTTCCCAACAACCGATATTTCCAACTGATTATCTTTCAGACCATAGTATTGGTAAAGCTCTTTTACGACTCGTTGCCCAAAATATATCCTTTCACACTCTTTGAAGCGGTGCGTGCATCGTTACAGTTCAGAATGCAGACCAAGCTCATGATCTTTCCCATCTTACTTCCGTTGATAACGTTCCTATCACAGTTCACACGCACATTACTCTCAATTTTTGCAGTGGTATGGTGGTTTTACCGTGTACCTTTGTACAGTGTGATTTTCTGTCTTGCAGTGATGATATTTTGGAGCAATTAGCCCTTCAGGACCTTCCAATTCTCAAAGTGGATACATATGTCCTGCCCGCTTGCAGACGGAGACACTTTCCCAGCAACATTGCCCGCTTAACCTTAAACTGCCGTGAACTCCCATCCTCCGTTTATACCGCAGGCCATCGCCTGGGGGTCCGAAAAGTAGTCCCAATACCCCAACACTGTCGAAATTGCTGGTGCTTCAGACACCCCACTAAATACTGCAGATCTGCGGCATAGTGCCCGGTCTGCAGTGCCACGGATCATGCCGATACATCTTGATGTCTTCCCCCCACTTGTCTTAATCGCAATGTACCTCATACTTCTTTTTCTCGCCAATGTTAGGTCTATCTTAATGAACGAGAAATCCATTGTCTTAAGGAGAACGAAGGCCTAACTTCTGGTGTCACCCCCATCTCTAATTTTGCAGTTTTACCCTCTGAAACCCCCACCTTACCTCTTCCTACCTCTACATCTTCATCTTCTCGTCTGCTAGTTTCTCAGTCTGCGAGGCCTCGCACGCCTGCACCATCTTCGGGCCTATCACTTGCGAAGTTAAACCTGTCTCCTAAGCCCAAGTCTCTTCGCATTCCTCCAGTGCTTACAATATCCCTACAGTTCTCCTTTTCGACCTCGGTGCCAAGTTCTCATCCCCTTTCTAACTCTCACATGAAGGTGGAGGTTCACCCCCCTTGTGTGTCCCCTCTTCAGTTCCTCCCCAAACTTCTTCCCCAGTCCCCTTCCAGCCTCCTTCCTCTCCTGTTCCATCGCAGGACTCTTCTGTCCCCACCAGCACATCTCTCCAGGTTCAGACTCCCTTTCCCTCTCAGACTTCTTTGATTCCATCTATAGTCTCCCCGATCTCTACTTGCTCTACCTCACCTGTCTCTGAAGTCATGGTATCGAGCATCTTCCTTTTCCACTGAAACACTTGATGCTATCTACAACTATATTGCGGATACGAAACCCTCGATGGACACCTGTGCGCCTCCTTATGCCCCTTCTTATTTTTCACAACCCTCGCAGCAATCTTTTCCTTCACAGCATTCTGATTCCTCCTTGCTTACACGCTTTCCACTGCTTCCACACATTGACTTCACTGACCCTACTAGCCCATAGATTTTATCGCTTCTCATTGTTAGCATACCTGTCTTTGTAAATAATGACTTATTTACAATGGAATATTCGTGGCCTCAGGGGTAATAGGGGAGAGCTCCAGGTGTTGCTCTCCCAGTTTTTCCCAGTATGTGTTGGGTTACGAGAACCTAAGGTTCGTTCAGCAGTTATCCGTCCCTTTTCGGGCTATGTGCTGTTGCATTCTTATGATCCCTTTCCTGATGAAACATTAAGAGTGCGTTTCTTATGCGTGTTGGTATATCGCTTCAATAGGTCTTTGTTTGTTCTCAGCTGCATTATACCGCAGCCCATACTTATTTCTACAGGTGGTATACAGTTTGCTCTCTATATTTCTCCCCATACAATTCATTCTATATTTCGCATGTTGCTGTCCATCTTCCTGTTAGGTGATTTTAACGCTCATCATCATCTGTGACTCTTGTGGTGATCAGTTGGAGACTTTTCTCACTTCTCATCCTCTTCATATTTTAAATACGGGTGCTCCCACCTATTTTGACTCTCGCACTCAGTCTCTCTCTTTCATTGATCTTTTTATCCGTTCCTCGTCAATTGCCTTTGATTACACTTGGTCTGTTCTCCTGGATTTGCACGACAGTGATCACTTTCTAATTATTCTTACTTCTACTACGCATTCCCGAATTGCAACATATACTCTCATCTTACCACTTTATGTGAGGATCCTTCTTCGTCCACTATTGATGAGCTGGTGCACCAGTTTTCGAACTTAGTTTTGACTGCATGTCACGTTCTATTCCTCAAACCTCAGGCAGGCATTCTCAGGCATGTGTGCCTTGGTGGTCTCTTGCATGTGTCCGTGCAGTGCGTTTGAAACGTGCTGCGTGGGGCCATTATCGATATAGTCGGACCACAGATCATCTTTTGGATTTTAAGCAAGCAAGGGCAGTAGATCGCCGTTTTATACGCGATGCTAAGCGCACTTGTTGGCAAGACTACGTTTCTACTGTTACCTCGACTTTCCCTATGTGTGCAGTTTGGAAGAAGGTATGGAAGTTGTGTGGCAAGTACACTCCGGCCCATTCTCCCGTTTTGCGGGTTGTTGGTGTTAGTGTTGAGGAACCTCTTGAGGTTGCCATGGAAATCGGGAACTATCTTGTCCGTGTCTCCCAAGGGCTTCACCTTTGTCCCTCGTTTCTCGCTTCTAAGTCTGCCAGGGAGCAATCGCCCTTGGATTTCTCTTCTAATGGGAGGGAGCCATATAACGTACCTTTTACTTTCTTAGAGTTAGCTGGGCAGCTGGGCCTGATAATATTCATATCCGCATGCTCCAGCATCGGCATTCTACAGCCTTTGCACTCTTTTTGCACCTTTTCAATCTTAGTTGGACGCGAGGGGTTCTACCTCAACAATGGAAATCTGCCATTGTACTTCCGTTTCTCAAACAAGGCACTTCGGGGCTTGATACCTCTCACTATCGTACCATTGCTCTGACCAGTGTAGTCTGCAAGGTGATGGAACGATTGATGAATAGACGTAGACGTCTGATATGGTATTTGGAGACTCACGTTAATCTTTCTCCTCACCAATATGTGCGAAATACCTTTGCTAATAAACACTCCGTCCTAGCAGTCTTTTTTGATCTAGAGAAGGCATATGACACCACTTGGAGGTATAACATCTTAGCCTAGGCCCACTCCTTAGGCCTCTGTGGTAATCTACCGACCTTCTTAGCTGCTTTCTTATCTGAAAGAGTTTCGTGTCCGTGTTGGCGCCTCGCTTTCTTCAGACTTTGTTCAGGCCGAGTTGGTCCCACAAGGTTGTGTCCTTAGTACTATTCATTTTCTCTTGGCCATAAATGACCTTCCTTCCGTTCTTCCATCGCATATTTGGTCGTCACTTTATGTGGATGACTTTGCTATAGCTTACACAGGCGCTGACTGTCGCCTGGTAGCGGCCTTCCTTCAGGATGCGATTGACCGTGTTTCCCACTGGGCCACTTCTTATGGTGTTAAATTTTCTAGTACGAAAACCCATTTCATTACCTTCACTAGACGTCCTCTTGTCCCAGATATTCCAATGTATCTACATGGCTCATGTATTCCAGAAAGGGGCAAGTTTCTGGGCCTTCTATTGGATCACCGGTTGACATGGAAACCTCACATTTCCTCTTTGAAGGCAGTTTGCCATGGTCGGCTGACTCTCCTTAAAATTCTTGCGCATCAGTCATAGGAATCAGATCGCCGAACTCTCCTCCGTTTGCATTCCACCCTAGTCTTGTCGAAGCTGGATTATGGCGACCAAGTCTATTCGGCGGCTTCTATAACTATTTCTAAGTAAGGTCCCCTTCATTATCAGGGTCGATTTTTATGGCTTGGTGCCTTTCATTCATCCCCTGTTGAAAGCCTCTATGCTGAGGAGAATGTTCTCCTCAGCCGATCGTCGTGATGCTCATTGCTTTCGTTACTTTGTCCGCTCTCATGATCTTCGTGTTCCTTTGTATAGGTTGGTCTCAGATGTTAGTAGAAGCCCGTTATTTGTTCGGCGCCCCTGCTTACTTCGACCGTTTTCTCATCATCTTCACTCACTCCGGTCCTCTCTCCAGTTGCCTCCCTTGTATGTTCATTTAGTGTCTGCCTTTTCCCTTTCCCCTTGGGAGGTTCCGACGGTTCGTGTCTGTTCTTCCTTACTGTCGTGCGCCAAAGCTCTCCTACCTACGACTGCTTCTCGCTCTCTTTTTCTTGATCACTTCTGGTCGCATGCTCATGCCGTCACTGTTTATACAGATGGTTCTAAATCTTCTGATGGTGTTGGGTTAGCGTCGGTGTTCCCTGACGATGTTGTCTGAGGTCATTTGTTAGACTCGGCTAGTATTTTTACTGCCGAGTTGTATGCCATCCTCATTGTACTTCTCTGTATTACATATATATCTCCTTCAACGTTTGTGATCATTTCAGATTCCCTCAGCACTTTATAAGCCATTAAACAATTTGATTTCCCTCATCCATTGGTCCTTCGTATTCAACTTTGGTTGCACTGTGTGGCTAGCAAAAAAAAGATGTCATTTTCTGTTGGGTCCCTGGACACATTAAACCACTTTTAGGTTTGTAGCCATATTTTTAACACCGTTACCGTACTCGGGAGACTGCACTCTCCCATCTCCACATAGGACATACTTGCCTTACCCATGGGTATCTCATGGATGCTCCCTATTCCTCTCTGTGAGGTTTGTCAGGTCCCTATCTCAGTTCTTTACTTTCTTGTGAATTGTCCGGTTTACCAAGGAACTCGCAGGATTTACCTCCACCGACGCCTCTGCCCCACCGCTCTTACCTTATCTTCCCTTCTTGCACGTTCTTTTGGTACTTCTTGCACGTTCTTTTGGTACTTCTTGCACGTTCTTTTGGTACTTCTTGCACGTTCTTTTGGTACAAAATTATTAATTTTTACATTAGCATAAATTAAATTTTTTTTTTTAGAAAGGACTTAATTTTAAGATATATTTTTTTTCATTTATGTTATTGTAAAAATTAGTATTTTTTTACCAAAAGAACCTTAGAAAGCTTACCTAATCTTATTATAACAAGCGAAATTTAATTAAGCAAGAACTCATTTAAAATTAAGTCCTTTCTAAAATTTTCTTTTATACATTTAAAGATTTTGTACCAAAAAAACCTTATGAAACTTACCTAACCTTTTTATAAAAGGCGTAATTTAATTTAGCCTAATCTAACTAAATATATATTATGTAAGTTTACAATAATTTAAGTATTTAAGTATTTTTTTCGTTAGGTTCAGAATGATTTTTTGCAAAAATATTGCATACACAAATTTTCGCTTGCCCTATTCGGCAAGAAGTGCGTTGCTATTTAAACCAAAATACCAAGTTTTACTTATTCGGCACGACACACACACACACACACACACACACACACACACACACATATATATATATATATATATATATATATATATATATATATATATATATATATATATATATATATATATATATATATATTTAACACATTGGCCGTTTCCCACCAAGGCACGTTGGCCCGACAAAGAAAAACTTTCATCATCACGCGTGCTTACACTACAGCTACAAAACTGCTCTCTTTCAGAGTGCAGACACTGTACTTCCCATCTCCAGGAATCAAGTCCAGCCTGCCGGTTTCCCTGAAACCCTTCATAAATGTTACCTTGCATACACTACAACAGCACATCAAGTCCTAAAAACCATTTGTCTCCATTCGCTCCTATCTAACACGCTTACGCATGCTTGCTGGAAGTCCAAGCCCCTCGCACACAAAACCTCCTTTACCCCGTCCCTCCCACCTTTTCTAGGCCGACCTTTACCCCGCCTTCCCTCCACTACAGATTTATACACTCTCGAAGTCATTCTATTTTGTTCCCTCCTCTCTATACATGTCCAAACCATCTCAATAACCCCTCCTCAGCCCTCTGGATAATAGTTTGGTAATCCCACACATCCCCATAATCTCCAAACTACGGATTCTCTACATTATATTCACACCACACATTGACTTCAGACATGACATCTCCACTGCCTCCAGCTTTCTCCTTGTTGCAACATTCACAACCCATGCCTCACACCCATACAAGAGTGTTGGTATAACTATACTCTCATACATTCCCCTCTTTGCTTTCATGGATAAAGTTTTCTGTCTCCACAAGCTCCTCAGTGCACCACTCACCTTTTTTCCCTCGTTAATTCTGTGATTCACCTCATCCTTCATAGACCCATCTGCTGACACATCCACTCCTAAATATCTAAACACATTCACCTCCTCCATACTCTTTCCCTCAAATCTGATAACCAATCTTCCATTATATAATTTTTTTGTTATCCTCATCACCTTACTCTTTCCTATATTCACTTTTAATTTCCTTCTTTTACATACCCTACCAAATTCATCCACCAACCTCTGCAACTTCTCTACAGAATCCCCCAAAAGCACATTGTCATCAGCAAAGAGCAACTGTGACAACTCCCACTTTGTGTTAGATTCTTTATCTTTTAACCACACACCTCTTGCCAACACCCGAGCATTCACTTCTCTTACAACTCCATCTATAAATATATTGAACAACCATGGTGATATCACACATCCCTGTCTAAGGCCTACTTTTACATACTCTACATACTCTAACCTGAGCCTCACTATCCTCGTAAAAACTTTTCACCGCTTTCAATAACCTACCTCCTATTCCATACATTTGCAACATCTGCCACATTGCTACCCTATCCACCCAATCATATGCCTTTTCCAAATCCATAAATGCCACAAACACCTCTTTACCCTTATCTAAATATTGTTCACCTATATGTTCCACTGCAAACACTTGGTCTACACACCCCCTACCTTTCCTAAAGCCTCCTTGTTCATCTGCTATCCTGCTCTCCGTCTTATTCTTAATTCTATCAATAATAACTCTTCTATACACTTTACCAGGTATAATCAACAGACTTATTTCCCTATAATTTTTACCCTCTCTTTTGTCCCCTTTGCCTTTATACAAAGGAACTATGCATGCTCTCTGCCAATCCCTAGGTACCTTACCCTCTTCCATACATTTATTAAATAAAAACACTAACCACTCCAAAACTATATCCCCACCTGCCTTTAACATTTATATCTTTATCAATCCCAGCTGCTTTACCCCCTTTCATTCTACTCTGCCTCACGAACTTCCCCCACACTCACAATTGGTTCTTCCTCACTCCTACAAGATGTTATTCCTCCTTGCCCTATTCACGAGATCACAGCTTCCCTGTCTTCATCAACATTTAATAACTCCTCAAAATATTCCCTCTATCTTCCTGATACCTCTAACTCTCCATTTAATAACTCTTCTCTCCTATTTTTAACTTACAAATCCATTCTTTCCCTAGGCTTTCTCAACATATTAATCTCACTCCAAAACTTTTTCTTGTTTTCAATAAAATTTGTTGATAACATCTCACCCACTTTTTCATTTGCTCTCTTTTTACATTGCTTCACCACTCTCTTAACTTTTGTTTTTCTCTGCATATACTCCTCCCTCCTTGCATCACTTCTACTTTGTAAAAACCTCTCATATGCTAACTTTTTCTCCCTTACTACTCTCTTTACATCATCATTCCACCAATCGCTCTTCTTCCCTCCCACACCCACTTTCCTGTAACCACAAACTTCTGCTGAACACTCTAACACTACATTTTTTAACCTACTCCATACATCTTCGACCCTATTGCCTACACTCTCACTAGCCCATCTATCCTCCAATAGTTGTTTATATCTTACCCTTACTGCCTCCTCCTTTAGTTTATAAATCTTCACTTCTCTCTTACTGTTTCCATTCTCATTGTATCCCATCTACCTTTTACTACAACTAAATAGTGATCTGATATATCTGTGGCCCCTCTATAAACATGTACATCCTGAAGTCTACCCAAAGTCTTTTATCTACCAATATGTAGACCAACAAACTACTGTTATTTCGCCCTACATCATATCTTGTATACTTATTTATCCTCTTTTTCTTAAAATATGTGTTACCTATAACCAAACCCCTTTCTATACAAAGTTCAATGAAATGATCCCCATTATCATTTACACCTGGTACCCCAAACTTGATAAATTAGACACATATGCAACACTTGGGTATCTTTATTGAGGAAACGTTTCGCCACACAGTGGCTTCATCAGTCCATACAAAGGAGAATCGTGAAGAACAGGAGGAGTTTGAGGTAATCAGTATTCTTATCATGATTGAAGGACTGACTACATCGACTCAAGGCCGAGGGACTGATTACCTCAAACTTCTCCTGTTCTTCACCTTTCTCCTTTGTATGGACTGATAAAGCCACTGTGTGGCGAAACGTTTCCTCAATAAAGATACCCAAGTGATGCATATGTGTCTAATTTATCAACTTGTCGGTTCTCTGAACTATTCATCTATACCCCAAACTTACCTACCACACCCTCTCTAAACGCTTCTCCTACTTTAGCATTTAGGTCTCCTACCACAATTACTCTCTCACTTGGCTTAAAAGTTCCTACACACTCGCTTAACATCTCCCAAAATCTCTCTCTATCCTCTACACTCTTCTCTTCTCCATGTGCCTAATAGGTAAAACTGGTCAATTAGCGCATCAAGTCGTTTCTAAAATTTTCTCTTATACGTTTAAAGATATATTTTTTTCATTTATGTTAATGTAAAAATTTATAATTTTGTACCAAGAGAAACTTTGAAAACCTACCTAACCTTATTACAACAAGCGCAATTTAATTTAGCCTAACCCAGCTAAATATATTTTAGACACGTTAACATTAATTTAATAATAAACAAACACAATGAAATATATTTTCTTCGTTATGTTCAGAATGATTTTGGCGAAATTATTGCATACACAAATTTTCGCTTGTCTTATATGGCAAGAAGAGCGTTGTTATTTAAGCCAAAATCGCAAGTTTTACCTAATCGACACGACATATATATATATATATATATATATATATATATATATATATATATATATATATATATATATATATATATATATATATATATATATATATATATATATATATATATATATCTGCGCGCCTCGTGTTAAAATTAAAATATGTGTGTGTGTTCAAAACACATTACTTATTAGGAAGCAGTAGGCCTACATGAAAGAAAACCTTATAAGTATGTTTATTGGAGCACAATGCTTAAATCGTATTTAGTATTTCCAAGAGTCCTCGTTGGCAACGGTTATGTGTGGTACGAGATAACCTTGATAGATGTCAAGAGGAACGCAACCCCTCCTACTTCCTCTCTCACAAAAGCCTCTCTCTTTACTATATTATTTTTTTTTTTGTTCTTCTTTCTAATGATAGGATGTTTGGAATTTTAGGATAGATAACCAAATAAAGTCAGTTCGTTATTGGGAACTGTCCGTCTTATTTATTACGGAGTTTCATCTTGTCCTTCAGGATACGACCCACAACAATCAGCTAACGTACCCAACGTTCCCACCCGTGCTGAGGATAGAACCACGGACATTCAGTGAGGTAAGTGCGTTGTCAACCAAGCCACAGGACACTCATGCAAATTCCATTTCTCTTGTGTATGAAATAGGCATTCCTGATAAACTGTAATTCCCATTTCTCAATTAAATCCTTAAAGCTCCCGTAGCTGATGAACCTTTAATGGAATATTTAACGATATTCTCAGTGCCCTACTCAAGGCTCTCAGTTGAAGTTAACAGATTTTAACATTTTCTCTGTACACCATTATGCTGACAGGTTAAATAATGTTTAACTCTCCTTTATAATACTGAAACAGCGCATTGCTGATTTATCCATTAATGTTAACTAAAAGAAAAATCTTCCTGGGTCTGTTTTCTTGCCACGGTAATACATAAGAGTTAGTTTCCCTACCTAGGTACTTGTGTGTTAGCTGGCTTGTAGGTTACTCAGAAGCGGACACTAACACACTGCTGACTGCTGAGGACCAGAGGTGTGTTTTCACTGCTCAACTGACTGCTGAGGACCAGAGGTGTGTTTTCACTGCTCAACTGACTGCTGAGGGACTGAGATGTGTTTTCACTGCTCAACTGACTGCTGAGGTCCAGAGGTGTGTTTTCACTGCTCAACTGACTGGTGAGGTTCAGAGGTGTGTTTTCACTGCTCAACTGACTGCTGAGGTCCAGAGGTGTGTTTTCACTGCTCAACTGACTGCTGAGGGCCTGAGGTGTGTTTTCACTGCTCAACTGACTGCTGAGGGCCTGAGGTGTGTTTTCACTGCTCAACTGACTGCTGAGGTCCAGAGGTGTGTTTTTACTGCTCAACTGACTGGTGAGGTTCAGAGGTGTGTTTTCACTGCTCAACTGACTGGTGAGGTTCAGAGGTGTGTTTTCACTGCTCAACTGACTGCTGAGGTCCAGAGGTGTGTTTTTACTGCTCAACTGACTGGTGAGGTTCAGAGGTGTGTTTTGACTGCTCAACTGACTGATGAGGTCCAGATGTGTGTTTTTACTGCTCAACTGACTGGTGAGGTTCAGAGGTGTGTTTTCACTGCTCAACTGACTGCTGAGGGTCTGAGGTGTGTTTTCACTGCTCAACTGACTGGTGAGGTTCAGAGGTGTGTTTTCACTGCTCAACTGACTGGTGAGGTTCAGAGGTATGTTTTCACTGCTCAACTGACTGGTGAGGTTCAGAGGTGTGTTTTCACTGCTCAACTGACTGCTGAGGTCCAGAGGTGTGTTTTTACTGCTCAACTGACTGGTGAGGTTCAGAGGTGTGTTTTCACTGCTCAACTGACTGCTGAGGTCCAGATGTGTGTTTTTACTGCTCAACTGACTGGTGAGGTTCAGAGGTGTGTTTTCACTGCTCAACTGACTGCTGAGGGTCTGAGGTGTGTTTTCACTGCTCAACTGACTGGTGAGGTTCAGAGGTGTGTTTTCACTGCTCAACTGACTGGTGAGGTTCAGAGGTGTGTTTTCACTGCTCAACTGACTGCTGAGGGTCTGAGGTGTGTTTTCACTGCTCAACTGACTGCTGAGGTCCAGTGGTGTGTTTTTACTGCTCAACTGACTGCTGAGGACCAGAGGTGTGTTTTCACTGCTCAACTGACTGCTGAGGGCCTGAGGTGTGTTTTCACTGCTCAACTGACTGCTAAGGGCCTGAGGTGTGTTTTCACTGCTCAACTGACTGCTGAGGGCCTGAGGTGTGTTTTCACTGCTCAACTGACTGCTGAGGTCCAGAGGTGTGTTTTTATTGTTCAACTGACTGCTGAGGACCAGAGCTGTGTTTTCACTGCTCAACTGACTGCTGAGGACCAGAGGTGTGTTTTCACTGCTCAACTGACTGCTGAGGGTCTGAGGTGTGTTTTCACTGCTTAGCTGACTGCCTAGGAACAAGGTGTGTTTTCAATGCTCAACTGACTGCTGAGGGTCTGAGGTGTGTTTTCACTGCTCAACTGACTGCTGAGGGTCTGAGGTGTGTTTTCACTGCTCAACTGACTGCTGAGGGCCTGAGGTGTGTTTTCACTGCTCAACTGACTGCTGAGGTCCTGAGGTGTGTTTTCACTGCTCAACTGACTGCTGAGGTCCAGAGGTGTGTTTTCACTGCTCAACTGACTGCTGAGGGTCTGAGGTGTGTTTTCACTGCTCAACTGACTGCTGAGGGTCTGAGGTGTGTTTTCACTGCTCAACTGACTGGTGAGGTTCAGAGGTGTGTTTTCACTGCTCAACTGACTGCTGAGGGTCTGAGATGTGTTTTTACTGCTCAACTGACTGCTGAGGGCCTGAGGTGTGTTTTCACTGCTCAACTGACTGCTGAGGGCCTGAGGTGTGTTTTCACTGCTCAACTGACTGCTGAGGGACTGAGATGTGTTTTCACTGCTCAACTGACTGCTGAGGTCCAGAGGTGTGTTTTCACTGTTCAACTGACTGCTGAGGACCAGAGGTGTGTTTTCACTGCTCAACTGACTGCTGAGATCCGGAGGTGTGTTTTCACTGTTAAACTGACTGCTGAGGACCAGGGGTGTGTTTTCACTGCTCAACTGACTGCTGAGGGACTGAGATGTGTTTTCACTGCTCAACTGACTGCTGAGGTCCAGAGGTGTGTTTTCACTGTTCAACTGACTGCTGAGGGACTGAGATGTGTTTTCCCTGCTCAACTGACTGCTGAGGTCCAGAGGTGTGTTTTCACTGCTTAGCTGACTGCCTAGGACCAAAGGTGTGTTTTCACTGTTCAACTGACTTCTGAGGGACTGAGATGTGTTTTCACTGCTCAACTGACTGCTGAGGGCCTGAGGTGTGTTTTCACTGCTCAACTAAGGCGCGTTCTATTTTCGTTTCGGTCTTTGTGTAGCCCAGCGGCCCACCGGGCATTGCCCAAATGCCTCTGGGTTACATCCAGGAAAGAAAATGTGAAAAAAATTAGTCCCAATGGGGTGTTATACATGATGTAAGAAAGCTCTCCTTCAAGGTGTGAGAAGCGTCACGACCTGAGGGAAGTGTTCAAGTGTAGAGCGAAATTTATTCGTGTACTTCGTAGTGTTATATAATAAAGATAAGATCTGTCGTAACTTCCATTATTCCTCCTGAACACACACACACACACACACACATACAAACTGCAAACCTCACTCAAGAAAAAAGATCTTGGGGTGAGTATAATACCGAGCACATCTCCTGAGGCACACATCAATCAGATAACTGCTGCAGCATACGGGCGGCTGGGAAATCTAAGAATAGCGTTCCAATACCTCACTAAGGAATCGTTCAAGACTCTGTACACATATACGTCAGGCCCATACTGGAGTATGCAGCACCAGTTTGGAACCCACACCTGGTCAAGCACGTCAAGAAATTAGAGAAAGTGCAAAGGTTTGCAACAAGACTAGTCCCAGAGCTAAGGGGATTGTCCTACGAAGAAAGGTTAAGGGAAATCGGCCTGACGACACTAGAAGACAGGAGGGTTAGGGGAGACATGATAACGACATATAAAATACTGCGAGGAATAGATAAAGTGGACAGAGACAAGATGTTCCAGAGAGGGGACACAGAAACAAGGGGTCACAATTGCTGGAGGAATAGACAAAGTGGAATGATGGGGACTCCTATGAGTCAAAGGGATGTTAGGAAGTATTTCTTCAGTCATAGAGTTGTCAGGAAGTGGAATAGCCTAGAAAGTGACGTAGTGGAGGCAGGAACCATACATAGTTTTAAGACGAGGTTTGATAATGCTCATGGAGCAGGGAGAGAGAGGACCTAGTAGCAATCAGTGAAGAGGCGGGGCCAGGAGCTATGAATCGACCCCTGCAACCACAAATAGGTGAGTACACACACACACACATACACACACAGACCTGTGGCCTGATGGCTGAAGCTCTCGCTTCAAGCACAGAGGGCCCGGGTTCAATTCCCGGCGGGGCGGAAACATTTCGAAGTGTTTCCTTACACACACACACATACAACAGGCCTAGTGTCTAATCGACATGTGCCTAGGACATGTTTATTTTCCTGTTCATTGTGTGAGACCTTGTGTACAGACATTTGTCCTTGCATTCGTATGTGTTGTGCTTGTTTGATTATAGTGTGTGTACTCACCTATGTGGTTGCGGGGGGTCGATTCATAGCTTCTGGCCCCGCATCTTCGCTACTCGCTACTAAGTCCACTCTCTCCCTACTCCAAGAGACTTATCGTACCTCTTCTTAAAGCTATGCATGGATCTTGCCTCCACTACATCACTATCCAGATTGTTCCACTTCCTGTCAACTCTAAGGCTAAAGAAATACTTCCTAACATGACTCATGTGAGTTTCTAACTTCCAGTTTTGTCCCCATCTTACTGTGTCCTATTTCTCTCCCTGTTTACCTTGTCAATTCCTCTCAGTATTATGTGTTGTTATCATGTCTTTCCTGTTCCCCCTGTCCTCCAATGAAGTCAGGTTGAGTTTCCTTAACCTCTCCTCATAGGGTATACCCCTTAGCTCCTGGACTAGTCTTGTTGCAAGCTTTTGCACTTTCCGTAACTTCTTTACATGTTTCACCAGTTGTGGGTTCCATACTGGTGCTGCATACTCCAGTATGGGCCTGTATCTGTGTTGTTGATGTTGTGTGCGTGTGAGTGTGTGTGTGTGTGTGTGTGTGTATAGCTGATATTATCAGAAGTCACCTTGAAGAACATAATTTGATTAATGAATCTCAGCATGGGTTTACGAGAGGTCGTTCCTGCCTAACAAATTTACTGACGTTTTTCAATAAAACATTTGAGGCAGTAGACAGTGATAAAGAATATGATATAGTTTACTTGGATTTCAGTAAGGCCTTCGATAGAGTACCTCACAAGAGACTCTTAAGAAAGGTGGCAGCTCATGGTATAGGAGGTAAAGTTCTAGCATGGATAGAGGCATGGCTTACCAATAGAAAGCAGAGAGTTTCCATTAATGGGGTCAAATCTGAATGGGGATTAGTCACTAGTGGCGTTCCACAAGGATCAGTTTTAGGCCCATTGTTGTTCATAATTTACATAAATGACCTTGATGAAGGAATTGCAAGTGACATGAGTAAATTTGCTGATGATACAAAAATAGGCCGTATGATTCATTCTGAGGAGGATACCAGTGAACTAGAGGAGGATTTGGACAAATTAATGTCTTGGTCTGAAAAGTGGCAGATGAAGTTCAATGTGGACAAGTGTAAGGTACTAGTCCTTACTAATGAAAATATCCCTCGAATTTATAAACTAGGTGAAGTAGAGCTTGATCATACAGAATGTGAAAAAGACTTGGGAGTCATGGTAAGCAGGAATCTAAAGCCAAGACAACAGTGCCTAAGTGTGCGCAATAAGGCTAACAGATTACTAGGATTTATTTCAAGAAGTATAAGCAACAGAAGTCCAAAAGTTATTTTACAGCTCTATACATCACTAGTGAGACCTCATTTGGATTATGCAGCTCAGTTTTGGTCTCCTTACTACAGGATGGATATAGATTCATTGGAGAACATACAAAGAAGAATGACTAAAATGATTTACAGTATAAGAAATTTCCCGTATGAAGATAGACTTAGAGAGTTGAATCTCCACTCTCTGGAGAGACGTAGAATGAGGGAGATATCATCGAGGTGTACAAGTGGATGATGGGCATAAACAAAGGAGATATTAATAAAATACTGAGGATATCGAACCAAGTAAGAACCAGAAATAACGGATCTAAATTGGATAAATTTAGATTTAGAAAGGACATAGGCAAGTACTGGTTTTCGAACAGAGTTGTAGATGCGTGGAACAATCTTCCGAGTACTGTGATAGAGGCTAGGACCTTGGGTGGCTTTAAAAAGAGATTGGACAAATATATGAGTGGGAGGGGCTGGGTTTGATTGGTGTCGTGAGTACGGGAATAAATTCTTAGGTAGTGGTGGTTTTGATATGGACTTGCCTTGTATGGGCCAGTAGGCCTTCTGCAGTGTTCCTCCATTCTTATGTTCTTATGTTCATCTATTTGCTCCCCTATTTGTGGTTGCAGGGGTCGAGACTCAGCTCCTGGCCCCGCCTCTTCACTGACGGCTACTAGGACCTCTCTCTACCCAATCCATGAGCTTTATAAGAACATAAGAACATAAGAAAAGAGGAACACTGCAGCAGGCCTGTTGGCCCATACTAGGCAGGTCCTTCACAATCCATCCCACTAACAGGATATTTGCCCAACCCAGTTTACAATGCTACCCAAGCAATAAGCTCTGAAAATTAAATTTACCCATGTGCAAGTTCCACTCAAATCCAACCCCTATCATTCATGTATTTGTCCAACCTAAATTTGAAACTACCCAAGGTTTTAGCCTCAATAATCCTACTAGGCAGACTGTTCCACTCATCAACTACCCTATTTCCAAACCAATACTTTCCTATATCCTTTCTAAATCTAAACTTGTCTAATTTGAATCCATTACTGCGGGTTCTCTCTTGGAGAGATATCCTCAAGACTTTATTTATGTCTCCTTTGTCAATACCCATCTTCCACTTGTATACCTCGATCATGTCTCCCCTCATTCTTCGTCTTACAAGTGAATTAAAATTAAAGTACTTCAATCAGTGGTCAGTACACTGAGGTCAGTGGTCACGTGTGGTTATACCTGTCCTAAGTTGTCTGGGAATTAGCGTGGGGTGTTACCGAGCACATGGCTCGCTGCAGTGTTTTAGAATCTCAGGTTAAAGTGCTGAAGAAGGAGGTTCTACTTCTTCAGGAGGAAAATAGGAGGCTGAAGCATCGCCTAGAAGGGTTTGGGAGTGAGTGTGAGATGGTTGGTGCTGGTGAGGAGGAAATGGTTACCAACAGTGAGAGTGGCAGCCGCTTTAAGTGGCAAGTGGTTCACAATTCAGGAAGAAGGAAGATAAGGAAGATTAATAGAGAAGATGTGAAGGTAGGAAATCGATTCTCTGTTCTCCAGGACGAGTGTACTTCAGTGGTTAGTGAGGTTAAAGGTACCACTGACTTCCCTGCTAATCAAGATAAGAATATTCTGATTGTGGGAGACTCTCAGGTAAGATATATGGACCGTGCTTTTTGTAACAGTGATAGGAAGGTCAGACAGAGGGTGTGCCTCCCAGGAACTGGTATTGGTGACATAGTCAGCAGGTTGGATAATATTATGTCAGGTAATGGAAAAGCCCATTATCTGTCTTATGCTAGTGGAAATGACA
>WNWK01031386.1:0-22740 GCA_009830355.1 Cherax destructor
TGACTGATGTTTTAGTGGCCAGGCTTAGACTTGGTTCAAGTACTGACTGATTTTTAGGGGCCCCGGCTTAGATTTGGGGACGTTACTGATGTTGTTTCCGGTTTGATTGGTTCAAGTAATGACTGAGGGTAGTGGCCAGGTTAGACTTGTAAAGTATTTTGGGGATTTTGGGGGGCACAGATGATGATCAAACCAATGCCCGTATGTGACCAGCCCTGTTACTATCTTGAACACTTGTAGTTAATTGTCCACTTATTGAGGAATATAGAGAAGTATAATATCTTTTTTACATGTCAAGATATTTTATTAATGAAAATAAGATACCGATATTTTAAACAAATTTTTAAATTTGATTGTAACAGATAAGTGAACTGAAATATATACCCATATGTATTTTGTTAGCTTTTTTTGAGTCATTTCCCAGGCCTTTTTGTATCCATATGTTTGCCACCATCCAAAGGATGGATATAGGGACAAAACCCCCCCCCCTTTTCCCAGATACTTAGCGGAGGCAAATTTAGAGATGTACACGGGGGAAACTGAGTGATGGGTAAATAAACCCATGAATATGGTGTAACAAAACCCATGAATGATGGTGTAAAGAACCAAGTGATGGGAACATGAACCATGAGTGATGGTGTAACATGAACCATGAGTGAGGGTTTAACATGAACCATAAAAGGGGAACATGAACCATGAATGATGGTGTAAATGAACCAGAGTGATGGTAACATGAACCATGAGGATGGTGTAACATGAACCATGAGGGGGGGGAAAAATGAACCAAAAGGGTTAACATGAACCATGAGGGGGGGGTTTTAAATGAACCATGAGTGATGGGTAACATGAACCATGAGTGATGGTGTAAATGAACCATGAGTGATGGTGTAACATGAACCATGAGTGATGGTGTAACATGAACCATGAGTGATGGTGTAAAAAACATGAACCATAAAAGGTGATGGTGAACATAAACCCATGAGTGATGGTGTAACATAAAACCATGAGTGATGGTGAACATGAACCATGAGTGATGGTGTAACATGAACCATGAGTGATGGTGTAACATGAACCATGAGTGAGGGTTAACAAACATGGTAAAACATAACCATGAGTGATGGGGGGAACATGAACCATGAGTGATGGTGTAACATGAACCATGAGTGATGGTGTGACATGAACCATGAGGATGGTGAGACATGAACCATGAGTGATGGTGAACATGAACCATGAGTAATGGTAACATGAACCATGAGTGATGGGTAAACATGAACCATGAGTGATGGTGAACATAACCATGAGTGATGGTGAACATGAACCATGAGTGATGGTGTGACATGAACCATGAGGATGGTGAGACATGAACCATGAGTGATGGGTGAGACATGAACCATGAGGATGGTGAACATGAACCAGAGTGATGGTGAGACATGAACCATGAGATGGGAACATGAACCAGAGGATGGTGAGACATGAACCAGAGTGATGGTGAACATGAACCATGAGTGATGGTGGACATGAACCATGGGGATGGTGGACATGAACCATGAGTGATGGTGAGACATGAACCATGAGTGATGGTGAGACATGAACCATGAGTGATGGTGAGACATGAACCCATGAGGTGATGGTGAGACATGAACCATGAGTGATGGTGAGACATGAACCATGAGTGATGGTGAAAATGAACCAGAGTGATGGTGAGACATAAATAGTAAATGTTGTAACTGGGATGATGGAGCTGTGTCAACACTTGCTGGACAAGTTTCACCATCTTGTTTGCGATTCATCACTTCACAGAAAAATAAATACTGACAGGCTGATAATTCAGACATTTACCTGGAGTTTACCTGGGGAAAATTCCAGGGGTCAACGCCCTGCGGCCCGGTCTCTTGGTCAACATTTGTGAATCTTTAAGAAACCTTTTAATCAAAATTAGGTCTTAGAATTTAAAACAGAAGTGGTGAGATGCAGTATTGAAGAGGAATCCCTGCGAGGCCCAATTTTTAAATCGCCTTTTGCTCCCTGTTTAGAGTATTCAGTGTTGACAGCTGTGTTCAGGGCAGGAGATCGCAAGGTCCTCATAGAGCCAATAAAACATTTAAATTATATTGAACGCCATAAATATGTAGTCAGTGGAGCGGGAGGAGAGAGAGATACATTATCATACATGGAAAGCACTCGAGGGCCCGGTCCCAAATCTGCACACTGCCATAACAACAATTGGAGTGAGAGATATTGGAGGAAGTGTAAAAAAAAACTAAGTGAAAAAGGTACTGTTGGTTTAATAAGGAAACACTATCAACATCCGTGGCCCCAGACTATTTTACCCCTCTTAAAAAAAGATATCAGAAAAATCACCCAAACAAGTGTAGAAGTCTTTAAGAAACGAACAAAAATACCTTCAATGGTGCCAGATCAACCAGGCTGTGGTGTCTAATGTGGAGTGCTCTGTGAGAGACAGGGTGGGTGGGGACCCCTTTGGGGGAGCAAAAAGGTGAGACTGTTTGGGGGGAGTACAAGATGGGTGTGGAGTGCTTCTGGGGAGAACACAATGGGTGTGGGAGTGCTCTGGATAGTACAGGATAGTTGTGGGAGACTACAGGGGTTTGGGGGTGGGGGTGTTCTGGGGGGAGTACAGGATGGGTGTGGGTCCGCTCTGGCAGAGTACAGATGGTGAAGACTGCTCAGTACATGATTGGTGTGGGACTATTCTGGGAACGTATAGGATGGGTGTAGGACTGTTCTGGAGTGTACAGGATGGGTGTGGGGGTCTCTGGGAGAGAAAAGGGTGGGTGGGAGAGACAGAATTTGGGGGGGTTTGGGGTCTATGGGGGAGAAATGGGGTGGATCCTGGGGGAGACAAAGGTGGGTGTTTGAGAGTACAGGGTGGGTGATGTCTGGGAGACAGATGGGTGGGAGTGTTCTGGGGGAGTACAGGATGGGTATGGGAGTGCTAGGTGTAGCAGATGGGTGTGAGAGTGCTCTGGTGAGTACAGGATGGGGTGGGAGTGCTCTGGGTGAGTACAGGATGGGTGGAGTGCTCTGGTGAGTACAGGATAGGTGTGGGAGTGCTCTGGGTGAGTACAGATGGTGGGGGGAGTGCTTTGGGTGAGTACAGGATGGGTGTGGGAGTGCTCTGGGTGAGTACAGGATGGGTGTGAGAGTGCTCTGGGTGAGTACAGGATAGGTGTGGGAGTGCTCTGGGTGAGTACAGGATGGGTGTGGGAGTGCTTTGGGTGAGTACAGGATGGGTGTGAGAGTGCTCTGGGTGAGTACAGGATGGGTGCATGCCACCAGCAGTAAAAGCCTGGTTTGCAGGGATGTTACATGCTGGCCCAGAGCCCGGCTCTAGGAGTAAAAAAACTCGAGACTCATCAATGGTATGTCGAAGGTAGAGATTCCGGGAGTATTGGACCCAGTGCCAGTGCCAGGGGTTACTGGCATGATCAACTAAGGACGCAGTCAAGCGTATGCACGCAATTTGTGCGTTATCGTGAACGAGACTCAAAAATCACTGACATCTCCACAATATCTGATGCAACTCTCTCCCTAATTGATTCTGAAGAAGGCACCGACAGCATGTCCATGCATAATGCCACAGTACCAGACTCGTGCAAGTCTGTATTCATCAAAAATTGCAAGAAACCACTATCTCTGGCCTGTAGTATTTTATGGAGGAGTCTGGATACTGACGTCTTCCCACAGTCATTGGAAACCCCTGATATTGTTCCTCTTCACAAAGGTGACAGTAAAGCAAGTACAAAAAACAACAGAGCAATAGTTACAAGTGAGAGTGGGAAGATCTCATATTCAAGGATTATAACAATGTTGTCATTGCTACCTCAGTGAAAATAATAGACTGGATAAGTAGAACTTTCTAAACAAGAGATGCTGAGCCAATGATGATACTCTTTAAGTTACTTGTTCTCTCCACGTTAGAATACTGATGTACACTAACGGCCTCCTTCAAGGCAGGCAACATTGCTTATCTGGAAAACGTACAGAGAACTTTCACTGCTCGTATACATCCAGTCAAGCATCTTAACTGCTAGCAACACTTGAAGTTCCTTCAACTGTAGTCCTCGGAATGTAGGCGAGAAAGATGCATAATAATTCACACTTGCAAAATCCTGGAGGGACTGGTTCCAAACCTGACCAATGAAATCACTCCGTATGTCAAGAGACTTGGCAGACAATGCAAAATATCTGGACGAGCACATAACAGACAACTCGATGAGTGTCAGAGGTCCCCGACTCTTCAACGCCCGCTCTCTGTGTATACGGGAAATAACCAATAAATCTCTGAGGTCTTCGGGAGAGAACTGGACAGATTAGTGACTTACCAACCGAGCTGTGGTTCGTACGTTGACCTGCATGTGGCCAGAAGTAACAGCCTAGTTGATCAGGTCCTGATCCTCCAGGGCCTGGTTTGGAAGCGGACTGAGGGAAATGACTGACCTCAGGAAACGTTCTTCATGTTTATACAGCAAAGGTGACCAGAATTTCCCCTGTGGTTTTAATTAATTCACCTGAAACCTAGGAAGTGAGGAGGTGGCTACGACCAGTGACTGGTGACTCGAGGACTGAGAAGCACCAGCCTAGGGCACCGTTCACCAGTGATACCAAACTATATTAACTGATACTCCTGGTTGACAGGCAGACAGCATGTGTTACCCCGGAGTATTTAATTAGCCTATTGTGATATAAAAATCTCGTTTTATTTACAATTCTTGGTGTGTATGCGGCTATACAGATAGGGACACCTTTCACTGTATATAAGCAGAGATATACAGTTCTCTCTGTATATACTGTCTTACAATATTGATGTACAATGCCCTAGCTGCTGGCAGCAACAGCCTAGTTGATCAGGCAGGGTCAGCCAGGGTAGAAGTGTGCAAATCGGTCACAGGTACAGTTGTGAGAAGGGATGTTGTGCGAGGAGCCAGGTTAACGGGGGTCATGGGCGTAAGGTTAACGGGGTTCATGGGCGCCAGGTTAACGGGGTTCATGGGCGCCAGGTTAACGGGGGTCATGGGCGCCAGGTTAACGGGGTTCATGGGAAGGGATGTTGTGCGAGGAGCCAGGTTAACGGGGTTCATGGGCGCCAGGTTAACGGGGTTCATGGGCGCCAGGTTAACGGGGTTCATGGGCGCCAGGTTAACGGGGTTTATGGGCGCCAGGTTAACGGGGGTCATGGGCGCCAGGTTAACGGGGGTCATGGGCGCCAGGTTAACGGGGTTCATGGGAGCCAGGTTAACGGGGTTCATGGGCGCCAGGTTAACGGGGTCATGGGCGCCAGGTTAACGGGGTCATGGGCGCCAGGTTAACGGGGTCATGGGAGCCAGGTTAACGGGGTCATGGGCGCCAGGTTAACGGGGTTCATGGGAGCCAGGTTAACGGGGTTCATGGGCGCCAGGTTAACGGGGTTCATGGGAGCCAGGTTAACGGGTTCATGGGCGCCAGGTTAACGGGGTTCATGGGCGCCAGGTTAACGGGGTCATGGGCGCCAGGTTAACGGGGATCATGGGCGCCAGGTTAACGGGGTCATGGGCGCCAGGTTAACGGGGTCATGGGCGCCAGGTTAACGGGGTCATGGGCGCCAGGTTAACGGGGTTCATGGGAGCCAGGTTAACGGGGTTCATGGGCGCCAGGTTAACGGGGGTTCATGGGCGCCAGGTTAACGGGGTTCATGGGCGCCAGGTTAACGGGGTCATGGGAGCCAGGTTAACGGGGTTCATGGGAGCCAGGTTAACGGGCGCCAGGTTAACGGGGTCATGGGCGCCAGGTTAACGGGTCATGGGCGCCAGGTTAACGGGGTCATGGGCGCCAGGTTAACGGGGTCATGGGCGCCAGGTTAACGGGTCATGGGCGCCAGGTTAACGGGGTTCATGGGCGCCAGGTTAACGGGGTCATGGGCGCCAGGTTAACGGGGTCATGGGCGCCAGGTTAACGGGGTCATGGGCGCCAGGTTAACGGGGTCATGGGCGCCAGGTTAACGGGGTCATGGGCGCCAGGTTAACGGGGTCATGGGCGCCAGGTTAACGGGGTCATGGGAGCCAGGTTAACGGGGTTCATGGGAGCCAGGTTAACGGGGTCATGGGAGCCAGGTTAACGGGGTCATGGGCGCCAGGTTAACGGGGTCATGGGCGCCAGGTTAACGGGGTCATGGGCGCCCACGGTCAACATCAATCCATGAATGAATTAAACTGCACCAGCTGACCACTTGTTGCTCTTTTTTTTTTTTTTGCGCTGCTCTCACTCTCTGTGATTCTACTCTTAGCAAACATAGGATCGAATCTCCAGCTCTCCGTGCGCTGACCCCAGACGGGTTTAGCGATTCACAAAAATATTACTAAGACTACTTCTCACTCTCAATTTTTGTACTCTCTCTCTCTCTCTCTCTCTCTCTCTCTCTCTCTCTCTCTCTCTCTCTCTCTCTCTCTCTCTCCCTCTCTCTCGAGATGCAATCTGGACAAGTGCAAGACAATACATTTTCTTTGAGAGTGAGATTGTCTTAAATATAGCCTAAACAATGAGACCTTGAGGGGTCAACGCCCCCGGGTCCCGGTCCATGACCAGACGTTAATACCCAATAAAGATACCCAAGTGTTGCATTGTGTCTAATTTATCAACTTGTCGGTTCTCTGAACCATTTATCAACTTGTCGGTTCTCTGAACCATTTATCAACTTGTCGGTTCTCTGAACCATTTATCAACTTGTCGGTTCTCTGGACCATTTATCAACTTGTCGGTTCTCTGAACCCTTTATCAACTTGTCGGTTCTCTGAACCATTTATCAACTTGTCGGTTTTCTGAACCATTTATCAACTTGTCGGTTCTCTGAACCATTTATCAACTTGTCGGTTCTCTGAACCATTTATCAACTTGTCGGTTTTCTGAACCATTTATCAACTTGTCGGTTCTCTGAACCATTTACCAACTTGTCGGTTCTCTGAACCATTTATCAACTTGTCGGTTCTCTGAACCATTTATCAACTTGTCGGTTTTCTGAACCATTTATCAACTTGTCGGTTTTCTGAACCATTTATCAACTTTCGGTTCTCTGAACCATTTATCAACTTGTCGGTTCTCTGAACCATTTATCTACTGTGGGATTAAGACACATTTCGCCAATGTTTTCTTTTCAGTCCCAATGAAGAAGAATTAAAAAAAAAAACAGAGGTGAAACGTCTCGTTCAAGAGATGTGTTGAGTGTGACTCTCTTATCATGCTAAGTATAGTCTGTCTGCAAGCTATGAGGAGTGTTCCTGCAGTGTTCCGGGGGTCAACGCCCCCGCGGCCCTCTCCCACACCAGACCCAGCTCATTAACCAGGCTCTCGGAGCTTAGCGCCGCAGTATGAAATTTCGAGCTAACGCTTCAACCTTTCTAAATCTAAATTTATCCAATTTAAATCCGTTATTTCTGGTTCTTGGTTCGATATCCTCAGTATTTTATTAATATCTCCTTTGTTTATGCCCATCATCCACTTGTACACCTCGATGATATCTCCCCTCATTCTACGTCTCTCCAGAGAGTGGAGATTCAACGCTCTAAGTCTATCTTCATACGGGAGATTTCTTATACTGTAAATCATTTTAGTCATTCTTCTTTGTATGTTCTCCAATGAATCTATATCCATCCTGTAGTAAGGAGACCAAAACTGAGCTGCATAATCCAAATGAGGTCTCACTAGTGATGTATAGAGCTGTAAAATAACTTTTGGACTTCTGTTGCTTATACTTCTTGAAATAAATCCTAGTAATCTGTTAGCCTTATTGCGCACATTACTTAGGCACTGTTGTCTTGGCTTTAGATTTCTGCTTACCATGACTCCTAAGTCTTTTTCACATTCTGTATGATCAAGCTCTACTTCACCTAGTTTATAACTTCGCACAATCATTACCTTACACTTGTCCACATTGAACTTCATCTGCCACTTTTCAGACTAAGACCCGCCTCAGGAAACACTTGTCCTACAGGTAATGTGCAAAACATCGACATATATAGTGGGGAAAAGGTAGACCCAGTGAAAGAAATAGAAAATTTCCTACTTATTTTAGATATCCTCCTCGTCAGATATAACGATATCCTGAAATATAAAGTTTACAGGAAATTCAACAGTGAATATAACTTAATTCACTACCACTCTTACTATGACCAGAAAGCAACAAGAGAAGCAGACTTAGTGGTACTATTCTTTCTACGTGCCATGAGGATCTGTAGTAGTAAGCACCTTAATGAGGAGAACTTTCTGAGAGCTTTTTCTGTCTTAAAGTTATTCAAAGACGTCATCCTCTCTTGTAGGAACAAAATATATAGTATCTTCATGAGTCCTGAAGAGACCACCACCACTGATCGTAATATCAGCAGTAATATCAGTCACCCTTCTACTGCAAGCAGCTAACATGAACCTCACAGTCCTCAACACAGAGATTAGTAAGAAATTTACTACGACGCCTCGCCACCATCTAGCGGGTTTTACAGCAGTCTAAGTGCCAGATTTGGATATAATACAAGACACGTCCAGGTCATGTGTGATACATTACAATACTCACATTTGTGCTGGAAACAGACGGCGGTGTAGTCAGTTACGTCACTCATACCATCATGCAAAACGGAAGGATGTTCTTTCCTGGCAAAACCTATTGCACAAACAATCTTAAATCACGTATACCATATCCTGATAACTTCGCTCCCATCCCCAGCATAGACGTCTCCAATCATCACCTGAATCTGACCTCACGCTCACCTGACTCCTCTTTCCCCTGATACCACCTCTCCTACACCTGATTTTTATTACCTTTTCAGCACTATATATTATCTCTCAGTCCACACCAGGATTCGAACTTGCACACTCTGCATCAAAGAACGCAGCACTCTAGCCACACAGCCAGACCCCAGTAAGTCATAGTTGCTCTTTGACCACAACACTGATCTATATGGAGAGTCTGAAGATAAGTTTGGTGGACGAATTTGAGAGAGTATGTAAAAGGTGATTAAAAATAAACATGGAAGAGAAGAAAGGGATGATAGTAAAAGTCTAGACAGAGACTGAACATCAGATCAGCAGACGGAGATATGAAAGACGAGGTTAACGATACAATAGATAAGGGGAAACACGTAAGTAAGTTACTCTAGGTACATGTACACATAAATACATAAATTATCATATAGTAACGTATATGTAAATTACCCACCAGGATAACCCAAAAAAGTCAGACGAAGTGACTTATTTCCATTGGGGTCCTTGTAATATCTTATTATTTAAACCTTAAAAGATAAAACAGCTCAGTTACTTACCTGTGTGACAGTTACAATAAAAAGAGATATACTAGGAATGAGGCAAACTGACTTTACCTTAGGTAGGTAGGGAGTTGAGGCGTCTGTAGACAGTTTATCTATGAAGGCCGAACAGGGAAAAATACCAGAGTATAGTTGTACCAACATTTTTACATAGATGTGAGGCATGGGATTTAAACGTTACGGTGAGGAGGCTGGAAGTAGTGGAGATATCATGTTTGAGGGCAGTGTGTGGTGTGGGTAAAGAAAGTTTGAGTGTTAAGGGCTTGAGCATCCAACAGGTTTGCAAGTTATCCTGGAGTGAACGATAAGTTATTTTATGGTTTGACATGTTGTTGGAGTGCGAGCAAGGTAACAAACACTTATGAAAGAATTCATTGGAACCGGTTATAGCCGAACTTGATTTCTGGAGGTGAGAAGTACAGTGCCTGCGCTCTGAATGATGGGTGGTGATGTTGCCAGTCAGAGGCTCATTTGAATTGCAAAGTTTGTGCACTATCAGACAAGACAGTTACTGAATAAATGATTGTGAATGTGCCTTTTTTTGAAGGGGGGTCATCCTGCCTTAGCAGGAGACGACCAGTTTGCTAAAAAAAAAAAAAAACTTAGAGGGTGCAAAGAAGAGCAAGAAGACATATCATTAAAACCAAACCGTATGAAGAAAGATTAAAATCACTGGACTTGTTCTCACCTAAAATATTGAAGCCTCGAGCTAATCTCAAATAAACCGTCACAATGTTAAATAAATTGGCTATACTGAAGCATGAAGATCTTTTTGAAGTGTCAAGTGATACAAAGTCATGAAACACTGGTATGAAACTCCGTGGCAAGTGGTTTAACACAAATGTGGGTGAGAGTTTGTTTCCACAGACTTGTGGATCACTGGAATACCATACCACTTCGCTCCTTCAAGACTCACCTGGAAATACAGTTTGCAAATGTAGGATTCCACTAGTCACACTCCACTCCAGGAGTGACCATCCTCGTAATATCAGGAGCTGTGAAACTACACAGGATGTCTGGCCTGGAGGACGCTCTTTAAAAACAATAGTAGCACATGACTTCATTTCGAATAAAATAATCATTGCAGTTTTTTTTTTGGTGGGGGGGGGGTCTGGTGTTCCCCTCTCCTCTTTGTTTCATGTTGGGAGGTTGGTGGTTCGAGTTGTAGATTTTTGGTTTATTATCAATGCCTCAACCATCTGAAAGTAGTAAATAGTCTTCCATTGAGATATTAGCACATAGTTCCTCACATAGCCTTGGTGTAGACTCTGAAGTCTTCTGCTTCGTTTCCCCTTGCACTTGTATCTCGTGATATATGTCGTGCCGAATAGGTAAAACTGGTCAATTACCAAGAACTCGTTTAAAATTAAGTCTTTCTAAAATTTTCTCTTATACATTTTAAGATATATTTTTTTCATTTATCTTAATGTAAAAATTAATGATTTTGTACCAAAAGAACCTTAGAAAACTTACCTAACCTTATTATAACAAGTGCAATTTAATTTAGTCTAATCCAACTAAATATATTTTAGATAAGTTTACAATAATTTAATAATAAACAAACACAATTAAATATATTTTTTTTCGTTAGGTTCAGAATGATTTTTGCGAAATTATTGCCTTATTTGGCAGGAAGAGCGCTGCTATTTAAGTCAAAATCGCAAGTTTTACCTATTCGACACACACGCACGCGCGCGCGCGCGCGCACACACACACACACTACTTTCGGGGCCTGGAGCTATGACTCGACCTCTGCAACCACAACTAGGTGAGTACACATACATGTGTACGTACGTGTCTCAGGTTGTTAACAATTGGGAGGACATCTGTACATAGTGTCCAGCAAACACTCGTCTCCTGGCTACGTGAGATGCTGCCGCCTCGACACAATGCAAGACATCAGTTGTGTGTGCCACCACGCTGAGTACCTCGGTGTGCTCATCAAGGAAACCTAATTAGTATTGCTTTCCTTGAGATATAGCAAGTGTCGTACCCAAACCTCATGATAATGTCGTATCCTGGTACATCAGTAGCTTGATGTAGTTCAACTGAAAACATCCTTTGGGGCTGTTGGACCCATGAGGGTTGTTAACCCAGACTAGCCCAACAAAGGCTAATTATCACTGGTGTCCCCATCCTGGACGTAACCCACATCAGGTGACGTACACCCAGGAGCAGCGGGTGTTAGGAGAATGCCCTCTGGTCTCGCCCCTGGCATGTAGGTTGATAAGTCTTTTATAGGTAGATGTGTGAAGAGAGAAGCGGAAGAGATTCACAGCAAACATTGTGAAGCACGAAGAGACCAAATAGTTGTGCTCTGGTGTGTGGTGTGTGTGTGTGTGTGTGTGTGTGTGTGTGTGTGTGTGTGTGGAAGGGATGGGAGGGTGTGATGGGTCGCATCTCCACAGCAGAGATGCTCAACGAGGAAGTCCCACAGACAAAGCTGTGTGGTGGTGGTGCAGGGTGATGGCCTGGCTTGTGTAATGACTGTACACTCACTCGTATGTACCTGCTGGAGGGTACAGTTCAAGCTCCTGGACCTGACTACTATCCATTAATTCCTCCTACTTCGCTCTCTCTCACTAATACCTATCATGTACTAGCTTACCTCTAGATGATTCATGAGGTCAGTCCTAGCTAGCAGCCCGGTACTAGACCAGACCTCCTATTTGAAGACCTAATCAATGAGGTTGTTGCTGTTAGTCACAGGCAGTCCATCGTAGCACCCAACCCCACTCACCAGGAACTAACTAGTATATACAATTTATATATACGTACTTGTCAGTGTATACCTAGTAAGGTATACATATTAAGGTATACACTACGTAGACAGTAGTTAACATAATATTATTTAATTTGTAATTTCAAACATAAATCAATGAAATCTGTCTCGGGTTTTAAGCAAAATGATCAGGAAATCTGTAAGATTCTGTCTTGTGAGAATTCTCATTAGTAACAGGACCATGACGGACCAACACAACGTTATTGGTGTTGATCCGTGACGTATAAATTTAGAAAAATTATCCAGGCATGAGCAGTGATAGCAGCGAGAAAATAGAGATATTTAAGCAAATTTAATCATACATAAATGCAAATATTTTGACACAATTGGATTATTAATGACTGTTTTTTTTTATCTCCTCCAGGTGAGCGTCGCTCCAGGTAGCTTCTAACTTACCAAACGTATGTGAACGACGTGGTTTAGTAAGGATAATGTGTTCGCATAATGCTCAGAGAGCATTTCAGGTGACGTCCCTTCAGGTTCCTTCAGGTCACTGTCATTACCACTGAACTGCAGTAATAACCAGGTCCCTTCATGAAGGTTCTTTTGACTCACATATTGACTCTAACAACATGCTCATTGGAAAAGCCAGATACAGATACTAAAAAAATCGGGAAAAAGGAATTAATGTACAATTGTTATGGATTCCATCACGCACTGAATTACTCCTTCATGATACACTTGATATGTTAGCCAAGAAGAGCACCCTGAAGGAGAATGTAGAATATAACTTTGGTATATCTGTGTCTAGCATTAAGGAATATTAGGAGAGAAGGTAATAATGAAACTGAATGTTATAGGAATGCAGTTAGAAGCCTGAGTAGATCTATAACCCACTATGATAACATGAACGTAGATAAGTATGTTCATGGAGCAACTTGCAATGTGAACACTGACTGATGTTGTAGTGGCCAGGCTTAGGCTTGGCTACAAGTACTTCTGGCAGTTTGGCAGACACACAGATGATGATCAAACCAAATGCAATGTATGTGACCAGCCCTGTGGTCACTATCTTGAACACTATGTGCTTAATTGTCCACTTATTGAGGAATATAGAGATAGACAGTATAATAACCTATGTTACATGTCAAGATATCTTATTAATGAAAATAAGATACTAGATATATTAAGAAAATTTCCTAAATTTGCTTGTAACAGATAAGTGAACTGTAGACATAAATCCATATGTGCTCCTTTAAACCCTTTTGGGGCCTAGTTCCTGGGCCTTTTGTGTATCCATATGCTCTTGCGCTACCCTCCACAGGATGGATATGACGTGCACAATAGTCACTTCGGTGGCAAAATAAAAAAAAATCTTTCATGTCACTGTCACTAACGCAGTTATACCAACGCTCTGAGGAAGGAGTGAGCGACAGACTCAAGCCAGTTTTATTATGCGGTTATTAGCAGGTTAATTGTACATACATATAGGGTAATCTGGATTAACCTGTGTGATGGAATATGACAGGACGTACAGAATTTGTTTTATATGATTGTTATCGTGTGGGAACGCTAGCAGCACACTGCTGGTGTTCCCACAGTGTAACAGTCATGTAGAATAGTGTAGCAGCACACTGCTGGTGTTCCCACAGTGTAACAGTCTTGTAGAATAGTGTAGCAGCACACTGCTGGTGTTCCCACAGTGTAACAGTCGTGTAGAATAGTGTAGTAGCACACTGCTGGTGTTCCCACAGTGTAACAGTCGTGTAGAATAGTGTAGTAGCACACTGCTGGTGTTCCCACAGTGTAACAGTCATGTAGAATAGTGTAGCAGCACACTGCTGGTGTTCCCACAGTGTAACAGTCGTGTAGAATAGTGTAGTAGCACACTGCTGGTGTTCCCACAGTGTAACAGTCGTGTAGAATAGTGTAGCAGCACACTGCTGGTGTTCCCACAGTGTAACAGTCATGTAGAATAGTGTAGCAGCACACTGCTGGTGTTCCCACAGTGTAACAGTCGTGTAGAATAGTGTAGCAGCACACTGCTGGTGTTCCCACAGTGTAACAGTCATGTAGAATAGTGTAGCAGCACACTGCTGGTGTTCCCACAGTGTAACAGTCGTGTAGAATAGTGTAGCAGCACACTGCTGGTGTTCCCACAGTGTAACAGTCGTGTAGAATAGTGTAGTAGCACACTGCTGGTGTTCCCACAGTGTAACAGTCATGTAGAATAGTGTAGCAGCACACTGCTGGTGTTCCCACAGTGTAACAGTCATGTAGAATAGTGTAGTAGCACACTGCTGGTGTTCCCACAGTGTAACAGTCGTGTAGAATAGTGTAGCAGCACACTGCTGGTGTTCCCACAGTGTAACAGTCATGTAGAATAGTGTAGCAGCACACTGCTGGTGTTCCCACAGTGTAACAGTCGTGTAGAATAGTGTAGCAGCACACTGCTGGTGTTCCCACAGTGTAACAGTCATGTAGAATAGTGTAACAGCACACTACTGGTGTTCCCACAGTGTAACAGTCATGTAGAATAGTGTAGCAGCACACTACTGGTGTTCCCACAGTGTAACAGTCGTGTAGAATAGTGTAACAGCACACTACTGGTGTTCCCACAGTGTAACAGTCATGTAGAATAGTGTAGCAGCACACTACTGGTGTTCCCACAGTGTAACAGTCATGTAGAATAGTGTAGCAGCACACTACTGGTGTTCCACAGTGTAACAGTCATGTAGAATAGTGTAGCAGCACACTGCTGGTGTTCCCACAGTGTAACAGTCATGTAGAATAGTGTAGCAGCACACTACTGGTGTTCCCACAGTGTAACAGTCATGTAGAATAGTGTAGCAGCACACTACTGGTGTTTCCACAGTGCAACAATCATATAGCAGCACAGTGCGGGTGTTACCTTCCACGTAGTTCAGCTGTGGGTACAACGGGGCTACGTGGTACAATCTCGGGTGGAGGGTGACGTACAAACAAGGCTTCTAACACCTGCTTTTCTTGTTCATTAATTAGTAAATAGGTACCCGTAGAATGAGTCGTCTGTTAAGGTTCTCATCCTAGTGAAGGGAATTAGGAACCCCAGTAGGAATGAGCCAGAGGCCAGACTGCTTGGTTTTCTGGGGTAATCCTGGGGTATTAATCCACTTTCTCAATTCTTTCCATTCCCCGTTCCCCACTGCACCTCTCAACCTCCACCACTACCTCCGCCTCCCGAGGGATAATTCATATCCCTTTCTACTCATTCCCCAAGGGCACTTCACACGCCCCCTGCCCTATAGATACTCCCTGCCATCCTTCCCTCCTCCCTATCCACCGTTCCTTCCCTACTTCCCTGTCCACCCTCCTTCCCTGCCCTCCCTCCATACCCTCCCATGTAACCGATCAACCGCCACCACAGCCATATGGGTGTTGTATTTGTCAGTTGTGGGACCCTGGTATAAGTTTGTCAGTTGTAGGACCCTAATATAAGTTTGTCAGTTGTGGGACCCTGGTATAAGTTTGTCAGTTGTGGGACCCTGGTATAAGTTTGTCAGTTGTGGGACCCTGGTATAAGTTTGTCAGTTGTAGGACCCTAGTATAAGTTTGTCAGTTGTGGGACCCTGGTATAAGTTTGTCAGTTGTGGGACCCTGGTATAAGTTTGTCAGTTGTGGGACTCTGGTATAAGTTTGTCAGTTGTTTGACCCTTGCATACATTTGTCAGTTGTGGGACTCTGGTATACGTTTGTCAGTTGTGGGACCCTGGTATAAGTTTGTCAGTTGTAGGACCCTAGTATAAGTTTGTCAGTTGTAGGACCCTGGCATAAGTTTGTCAGTTGTAGGACCCTAGTATAAGTTTGTCAGTTGTGGGACCCTGGTATAAGTTTGTCAGTTGTGGGACCCTAGTATACGTTTGTCAGTTGTGGGACCCTGGTATAAGTTTGTCAGTTGTAGGACACTAGTATAAGTTTGTCAGTTGTGGGACCCTGGTATAAGTTTGTCAGTTGTGGGACCCTAGTATACGTTTGTCAGTTGTGGGACCCTGGTATAAGTTTGTCAGTTGTAGGACCCTAGTATAAGTGTGTCAGTTGTGGGACCCTGGCATAAGTTTGTCAGTTGTAGGACCCTAGTATAAGTGTGTCAGTTGTGGGACCCTGGCATAAGTTTGTCAGTTGTAGGACCCTGGTATAAGTTTGTCAGTTGTAGGACCCTAGTATAAGTTTGTCAGTTGTGGGACAATGGTATAAGTTTGTCAGTTGTAGGACACTAGTATAAGTTTGTCAGTTGTGGGACCCTGGTATAAGTTTGTCAGTTGTAGGACCCTGGCATAAGTTTGTCAGTTGTGAGACCCTAGTATAAGTTTGTCAGTTGTGGGACCCTGGTATAAGTTTGTCAGTTGTTGGACCCTAGTATACGTTTGTCAGTTGTGGGACCTTGGTATAAGTTTGTCAGTTGTGGGACCCTGGTATAAGTGTGTCAGTTGTGGGACCCTGGTATAAGTTTGTCAGTTGTTGGACCCTAGTATACGTTTGTCAGTTGTGGGACCCTGGTATAAGTTTGTCAGTTGTGGGACCCTGGTATAAGTGTGTCAGTTGTGGGACCCTGGCATAAGTTTGTCAGTTGTAGGACCCTGGTATAAGTTTGTCAGTTGTGGGACCCTGGTATAAGTTTGTCAGTTGTGGGACCCTGGTATAAGTTTGTCAGTTGTGGGACCCTGGTATAAGTTTGTCAGTTGTTGGACCCTAGTATAAGTTTGTCAGTTGTGGGACCCTGGTATAAGTTTGTCAGTTGTGGGACCCTAGTATAAGTTTGTCAGTTGTGGGACCCTGGTATAAGTTTGTCAGTTGTGGGACCCTGGTATAAGTTTGTCAGTTGTGGGACCCTGGTATAAGTTTGTCAGTTGTGGGACCCTGGTTTATATTTCAAGATTCTAACCCATTATTTATTCAACATTTACATAAGTACAATAAAAACCTGTTAATGAGAAGATAAAACCTGAATCGGAACAGAAACTAAAGAAATAAGAGGATTAAGAAATGAGAACGAGAAGAATCTGTTTATGTTGACCAGCTGAAGAGGACCTCAACCGGAGGTCGTGAAGGGACAGATTCTCCTTGTTTTGTGTTTCTGTCTTAGTGTGGGTTTCATTCTCTCATATATTTGGTGGCTGCTTCTGTGAGCCTCGTTCATTCCGTACACTACATCAAGTCATATACAGTAGTAATAATAATGAGCAGACAGATAAAAACACCCAGCACACTTTTGTATCATCATTTGCAGATGACACTGAAATAAGCATGAAAGTCACTACGGTAGAAGACACTGAAAATTTACAGGAAGACATAAGCAGGGTCTTCCAATGGGCAGTGGAGAACAACATGACGTTCTATGGTGATAAGTTTCAGCTGCTTAGGTATGGAAAAAATGAAGAACTCAAAAGGAACATTATATAGTGTTCCTTTTGAGGAACAATTATGTCTGGGAATAATTATGTCTGCTGATCTGTCTTTTAAAGACCATAGCAAGACAAAGATCACAACAGCCAGGAAGATGACGGGGTGGGTATTGAGAACTTTCAAAACAAGGGAAATAATGCCGATGGTGACACTATTCAAATCGCTAGTGCTCCCTCACTTAGAATATTGCTCAGTGCTGACGGCCCCGTTCAGGGCAGGAGAAATAGCAGAGCTGGAACAAATTCAGAGATCGTTTACGGCTCACAGTCTGTGCACAAGGCACAGACTGTGCACAAGGCACAGACTGTGCACAAGGCACAGACTGTGCACAAGGCACAGACTGTGCACAAGGCACAGACTGTGCACAAGGCACAGACTGTGCACAAGCACAGACTGTGCACAAGCACAGACTGTGCACAAGGCACAGACTGTGCACAAGGCACAGACTAGCCCAAGTTCTCTCTCTTTTCATGTCCGTCGTAGACAGACATAGGTGGCAGACAAACTACGGAACGGGGGGTGATGTGAACCCATGGCGAGTGAGTCGTAAAACTCGGCGGCTTTGAGGGGACTTGAACTAGAGTTCACCACGGCCACGCTGATGGGAGATTCATCTGTAAAAACTTGCACTTGTGGTCACAGTGGTGGCCCATGCTAACCTCCCTATGGTGTATCAATATACAGTGGGGTATGCTATAACGAACGGTTTATATAACGAATATTTACATAAACGGTTTTCCCTATAAAATTTAAAATATTGGTTCGGCGGGACGAATATCGTTCAATGCACTCAACTTACATACTGAGTGTCCATGGTTCGATGCCGGCACGGGTGGAAACGCTGAACATATTTCTTTACACCTGCTGTCCCTGTTCAGCTAGTAGTAAGTAGGTACCTGGGTGTTAGTCGACGGTAGAGGGTCGCATCCTGGGAGGCTGAACCTCAAAGTGAGTCGAGGTAGGATAACAAGTCTCAGCCTGTTGACCTGACCAGTGTCAACAAAAAAAACTGCCAAGAAAATTATAGGTAACAACAACAATCAACACAGAAATGCTGTTTATATCTTTAAATCACTTATCGGACTGACAGCCTCACTTAGAACAGTGTACACTGACAGCTCCACTTAGAACAGTGTACACTGACAGCCTCACTTAGAACAGTGTACATTGACAGCTCCACTTAGAACAGTGTACACTGACAGCCTCACTTAGAACAGTGTACACTGACAGCTCCACTTAGAACAGTGTACACTGACAGCCTCACTTAGAACAGTGTACACTGACAGCTCCACTTAGAACAGTGTACACTGACAGCCTCACTTAGAACAGTGTACACTGACAGCTCCACTTAGAACAGTGTACACTGACAGCCTCACTTAGAACAGTGTACACTGACAGCTCCACTTAGAACAGTGTACACTGACAGCCTCACTTAGAACAGTGTACACTGACAGCTCCACTTAGAACAGTGTACACTGACAGCCTCACTTGAACAGTGTACACTGACAGCTCCACTTAGAACAGTGTACACTGACAGCCTCACTTAGAACAGTGTACACTGACAGCTCCACTTAGAACAGTGTACACTGACAGCCTCACTTAGAACAGTGTACACTGACAGCTCCACTTAGAACAGTGTACACTGACAGCCTCACTTAGAACAGTGTACACTGACAGCTCCACTTAGAACAGTGTACACTGACAGCTCCACTTAGAACAGTGTACACTGACAGCCTCACTTAGAACAGTGTACACTGACAGCTCCACTTAGAACAGTGTACACTGACAGCTCCACTTAGAACAGTGTACACTGACAGCCTCACTTAGAACAGTGTACACTGACAGCTCCACTTAGAACAGTGTACACTGACAGCCTCACTTAGAACAGTGTACACTGACAGCCTCACTTAGAACAGTGTACACTGACAGCTCCACTTAGAACAGTGTACACTGACAGCTCCACTTAGAACAGTGTACACTGACAGCCTCACTTAGAACAGTGTACACTGACAGCCTCACTTAGAACAGTGTACACTGACAGCTCCACTTAGAACAGTGTACACTGACAGCCTCACTTAGAACAGTGTACACTGACAGCCTCACTTAGAACAGTGTACACTGACAGCCCCACTTAGAACAGTGTACACTGACAGCTCCACTTAGAACAGTGTACACTGACAGCCTCACTTAGAACAGTGTACACTGACAGCCTCACTTAGAACAGTGTACACTGACAGCTCCACTTAGAACAGTGTACACTGACAGCCTCACTTAGAACAGTGTACACTGACAGCCACTTAGAACAGTGTACACTGACAGCCCCACTTAGAACAGTGTACACTGACAGCCTCACTTAGAACAGTGTACACTGACAGCCCCACTTAGAACAGTGTACACTGACAGCCCACTTAGAACAGTGTACACTGACAGCCCCACTTAGAACAGTGTACACTGACAGCCCCACTTAGAACAGTGTACACTGACAGCCTCACTTAGAACAGTGTACACTGACAGCCTCACTTAGAACAGTGTACACTGACAGCCCCACTTAGAACAGTGTACACTGACAGCCTCACTTAGAACAGTGTACACTGACAGCCCCACTTAGAACAGTGTACACTGACAGCCTCACTTAGAACAGTGTACACTGACAGCCTCACTTAGAACAGTGTACACTGACAGCCTCACTTAGAACAGTGTACACTGACAGCCCCACTTAGAACAGTGTACACTGACAGCCCCACTTAGAACAGTGTACACTGACAGCCCCACTTAGAACAGTGTACACTGACAGCCCCACTTAGAACAGTGTACACTGACAGCCCCACTTAGAACAGTGTACACTGACAGCCCCACTTAGAACAGTGTACACTGACAGCCCCACTTAGAACAGTGTACACTGACAGCCCCACTCAGGACAGTGTACACTGACAGCCCCACTTAGAACAGTGTACACTGACAGCTCCACTTACCTGGAGAGAATTCCAGGGGTCAACGCCCCCGCGGCCCGGTCTGTGACCAGGCCTCATGTTGGACCAGAGCCTGATCAACCAGGCTCTGCTGGCCGCACGCAGTCCATCGTACGAGCCACAGCCTGGCTGGTCAGGTACCGACTTTAGGTGCCTGTCCAGTGCCTGCTTGAAGACAGCCAAGGGTTTGTTGGTAATCCCCCTTATGTATGCTGGGAGGCAGTTGAACAATCTTGGGCCCTGACACTTATTGTGTTGTCCCTCAACGTGCTAGTGGCACCCTGCTTTTCATTGGGGGATGTTACATCGCCTGCCGAGTCTTTTGCTTTCGTAGGGAGTGACTCTCTGTGCAAGTTTGGTACTAATCCCTCGAGAATTTTCCACGTGTATATAATAATGTATCTCTCCCGCCTGCGTTCTAGGGAGTACAGGTTTAGAAACTTTAAGTGTTCCCAGTAGTTGAGGTGGTTTATCGCACTTATGCGTGCGGTGAAGGTTCTCTGCACATTTTCAAGGTCAGCAATTTCACCTGCCTTGAAAGGTGCAGTTAGTGTGCAGCAATATTCCAGCCTAGATAGAACAAGCGATCTGTAAAGTGTCAACATGGGCTTTTGTTACGGCTATACCCTTGACCAATATTTTATATTTTGTGTATTTTTATCATAATGGTATATTGGAGATATTTCCGTTATTAGCTAAAACGAAAATGTCTTACTTTATACTATTATTTGATTTAGCTATGTTTTAATTAGGATGTTACATTGTAATTTTATGTTTTACAATGTTAAAGTTTTACTGTGCCGGTCATGTAGTGGGAGACCACTAGTCATACTCCCGGTTACTTGTTTATGTACCAGCCGGCCTCCCCCCTCTGTCACGTGACCGACCTAACTTGAGCTTACCACACCGTGGTATTGGGAGTAGGTTCTCACACCCTCTCCTGGTTGGGAGTAGGTTCTCACACCCTCTCCTGGTTGGGAGTAGGTTCTCACACCCTCTCCTGGTTGGGAGTAGGTTCACACACCCTCTCCTGGTTGGGAGTAGATTCGCTCTCTCTCTTGATGATCATATACTCTCTCATGAGTTGATCCAGGCTCTCAGCCTTAATACAAATTCCCAACTCAAGTAATATTACTTAGTCTCGACTGATATCTAATATACCTGTGTCGTTATTGAGACTATATCAGTTGCTACATTTTTGTTGTGTATCTTTGTTTTACACTGAAAGAGAACTTTGTAACATACTCTAAGTATTTATGTATGTATTAAAGGGCATGACTTTTACTAAGTTGGATCAATCTAATAATCCCATTATAAATAAAAGGTGGCTATTTTCTAAAGAACAATTAGAATAGAGCCCGAGTCGACGTGTTGTTACGAGGGGGCCAAAACAGGCTCATAGATGAAGCCCTGATCGTAACAGCTTTGCATCCCTGGTTTTGAAGGTTCTCATTATCCATCCTGACATTTTTCTAGCAGATGCGATTGCTACGGTGTTATGGACCTTGAAGGTGAAATCCTCTGACATGATCACTCCCAGGTCTTTGACATTAGTTTTTCGCTCCCATTGTGGGTTGGAATTAGGTTTTTTACCCGATGAGATTTTAATTTCCCCCGTTTTCCTTCGGGGAAGAAATTTCTCATCATTTAACTTCATATTGTTTTCTGCAAGGGCCCCTTTAAAGATTTGGTTTATGTCTGCTTTTGGGGTCTTGCAGTGTCTTCAACGGTGGACAATTTTCCAAAAGATTCTTACCAAAAAAACACGGCCAATTTTAATTTTATCCCTGTCTATGTCCGATATGAGGGGAAAGGGAAAAGGATGGGAGCGGAAAAACTGTGCCCTTGTAAAGAGCTTTTCACAGTAGCCGCCCCAGACTTTTCTCTGTTGACTACTACTCATTGTGTTCTACTTGTTAGGAAATTATAGACCATTTACCAACTTTTTTCCCGTTATTCCTTTTTTCACGCATTTTTTTGGGACACACCATGGTCACACTTTGTCAAAGGTTTTTTCAAAGTCTGTGTATATAAATCTGCATTCTTTTCCTTTTAGAGCATCTAGAACCTGGTCATTTGTGGTCCAGTAGTTGGGGAAAGACAGGAACGACCTTTCTTTAAAACCCGGTGCTGCCCTGGGTTTTGTAATTGATGGTTATCTAGATGAGGGCGATCTTGCTTCAGAACCCCTTTAAAGATTTTTTATGGGCGTTAGCGCTATTGGTCTGTAGTTCCTTTTTTATTGCTTACTGCCCCCCTTTTTGGGGGGGCTTTTTGTTTTTAAACCCCGGACGACCCC
>WNWK01031387.1:0-22740 GCA_009830355.1 Cherax destructor
ATTTTTGTTGCCTCCCGGGCGACAACCAAACTGAACGCTGGGGGGGTTTTTGGGGAGGGGGGGGTGGGGGGGATGGGGTCTCCCCACTGCTCAATGGTTTAACCCCCGGGGCACCCCCCAAAAATTTTTTTTCCCCCCACAACTGTGTAAAGTTAATTTTACGTAATGTTAAAAAAAAATGTGCCGAAACTTCAATGTCAATCCCTTTTACAAAAATTTTGGAAAATGAGGGTTTCCTGTATTCACCATGAAGCGTCATTTTATCCCCCATCCCTCGGATTTCCCTTTTAACCCAAGTGGAAGGAGTACACCCTTTTCCCCAAAATTGGAATAGAAAAAAGATGATGATGTGCTACAATTGGGATGGATCCACATGCGTCAGTAGGTGGGGGGTGCCCGGCATGCGGGCATCCACCAGCCCGGGCCGGCCCCAAGCCACTGACTCAGCAGGCCCCGGAAAAAGTCCCCATCCAGCCCCAAAACCCCCCAAAACCCCCCCACAACACAACCACAACCAGCTTATGATGTCCAGTCCCCAAAAGCAAACCCCTATCGGGGGTTGGGCAGAAAAAACAATTTTTTCCCCCAATCCCCATCAGTTTGATGACACTCAAAGTGGTTCTGTTTTTTTCCCCCTGAAAAACTGCAAGGAACTGCAATTTTTGAACTATTCTTTGACCAGCCCTTGATAAAAACATTGGGGGGGAAAAAAGTAACAAGTATTTTAATTACACCATGGAAAGTACAATGTTATCACCACAGTCAAGACTAATGGTGAAAGGAGCAACTGGGCTGAAATGTGATATTTTTTTAAAAACAATAATGCTTATGCCTCATGTCTAAAAGATAATATAAAATCATACTGGTCCACAGATATGCTAATTTGTCCCCCAGCCTTCGGTAAAAAACCCCCCCGAAAGAGATTTATCTTCTTTCGTGTTGACTTCTCTGACAAAAGGGGGCCCTAAAGAAATGGGGGGTTTCAAGTTTAAAAAAATGTTCAAAATGTATTTATGTATATCCCAAAAAAAATCTTGTAATTGACAAGTTTTTGTTTTTGTTAAAAGGTAGAGTGTCATTCAAGCATAAAAAGAGCAAGAGAAAATGTTTTGGGTAAAAAACTGTTTGTATTCTGTGATTGGACAATGGCCTTTTTTGGAAAAACTGTATACAGGGGAAAAGAAAAACATAAAAGATACCGGGATGTTATTGGGTATCTGGGGTGTTTGGTGAAAAATGAAGGTACCAAACTTGGAAGGGGTACATTATACATGAGAAGGGATAACTGGTCACAAGCCCCACTGATTTTTTTAAATTTGAACACGAAGACGGTGTGGCACAGTGTTTCTAATTGTAAACATATGCCCAGATTCAACAGGGGCACTCAGTGGTGAGGGGCACGTGTTTGCTCCCAATGACATCATGGCATTATGGTGGCATGACAAACAAGATGTCACATTGTTGACACCCAAATTTCACCAGAACAAAAATGAAAGACAGTGGCAAGGTGGATAGAGCGATGAATGAACCTATTCTAAAACTAGCAACAGTGATTGACTATACAAAAAACATGCATTTGGTTCACAAATGTGACATGCAAATTGGTTTTCCAAATTCTGTTCATAAGAGTTACATGTGGTACATAAAAATTTTTTTTTCCATCTCATGGACATTTCAATGCTCAATGCATATATGTAATATGTACCAAATGAAGACCGGCAACAGACCACTGTATGGTGAATTTTGTTTATCTGTCATCAGACAATTAATAATCGGGGACCAGGTCACAACACCTGCTATACAAAACCGTCCACAACTGATCACCGATTACCCCAAACGTTTTAGGCGGGAAAGTGATCACTTCCTAATACAGCCCCTTTAACTAAGAAGAAATTGGTCAAAGAGATGTTTTTTCTGTTCACAAACAAAATGACGGCCACAAAGATGCAGACACTGGGTTTTTGTGCAAGGAATGTAAGACACCACTGTGCATGACACCCTTTTTTCAAAGACTTCCACAGACTGCAGTAGTTCTAGGAACATGTCCAGTGACTGTACATATGTAAATAGTATATAACAGAACATTACTAATACAGTGGAACCTCAGCTTACGAGTGCCCCACCATACGAGTTTTTTAGGATACAAGGCCCCTTTGGGGCGATTTTTTGTTTCTGGATACGAGCAAAAAATTTAGGATGCGAGCCCCTTTATGCTGGTGAGGGCTCTTGATCTAGGGAATTATATCTGTGCTCCAGTTCCCAAATTAAGCCTGAATACCTTCCATCCCCTTTCCCCCCCAGGTATCAGTAGTAATAGTAATCTTACCAACCCTTTGGAGTTTTGGCCTTTTACTGATCACTGTTCGATTTGTCTTTCTGCTGACCCTTTAAACCATGTCAGAGGTCACCCTTTTAATGCCGTGAGCTCCTCGCTCACCAGCGCCCGTTCAGAGCAAAAGTACAGAGACGACAGGTCAGGTCTGAGTGTTTCCCATTATTATCACCAATATATAAGTTACCAACTAATCTGCATCTGTGTTATTACCAAATCCATTCAAGAACCCCACACAACACAGGCACTGTATAACCTTTCTGGTTTAGCGCTTCCCAATTATAAAATAATAATAATATACAGTGGACCCCCCCCTAACAAACGCTCCATATAGCGAACAAACGGTAACGAACACTTTTTTTCAAACTATTTTTCTCACGTAGCGAACATTTACTCGTGAAGCAAACCGTACCAGACCTGTCCGCCCGCCAAACGCCTGCACAGGACGCCAGTTAAACGTTGTTTACCATTGAGAGAACATTACCCAGGGCGTCTTTCAAACATTCACAATACTTTTGTTGTATTTTTTTTGGGGATTTAGTGATTGTCACTGTGAAATAAGTCACCATGGGTCCAAAAAAGCTTCCTAGTGGCACCCTGTGGTAAAGAGAGGGGGGGACCACCATCGAACTGAAGAAAGAGATTGTAGAAAAAAATGAGAGGGGGCGTACGTGTGGGGTGAGCTTGCCAGGTTGTACAAGAAAAAAAAAACTAGTATCGGCACTATATTGGCAAAGAGAAATGAGATTAAGGAAGCTAATGTTGCAAAAGGGGGTTTATATGTTAACGAAAAAAAGATCAAAAAAAGTGGATGAGGTTGAGAAGCTGTTGATGGTGTGGATAAACAATAAACAATTAGCAGGGGATAGTATTTCCACGGTGATAATTTGTGAAAAGGCAAGGAAGTTGCACGCAGATCTTGTCAAGACAATGCCTGGAACCAATGGTGAGAGAGGATTTTAAAGCCAGCAGAGGCTGGTTTGAGAGGTTTAAGAAACGTAGTGACATACACAGTGTTGTGAGACATGGTGAGGCAGCCAGCTCAGACAAACATGCAGCTGAAAGTCACTGAAGTGCAACCAGTTCAGTCACAGAGCCATGTTGCACTTCAGGAAAATATTGAGTCCCCAAAAACAGAGGACTGTGAACGTTATTTCACGAGGCAGGGATCCAGTGACTCTCAAGCTGGTCCTAGTGGTATTAAAAAAAAAAGAAGGGAAGTATAACCCCAGATAAGGACTTGTTACCTGAAGTCATTTTGGAGGGGGATTCCCCTTCCAACCACTAACACCCTGCCCCTGTTTTGTAGAAGTCACTCTGTCTTATGCTCTACGTATGATAATCTATGTAACTGTATTTGTGTATACCTGAATAAACTTACTAAGTAGCCGGTAGATGTAGGTAGCCGTAGAGGTAGGTAGCGGGCACATACATACATAACCCAAAAGGGGTTTAAAAAAATGAATTTTTGTGAATATTTTTGGGTGTCTAGAAGGATTAATTGTATTTACATTATTTCTTATAGGAAATAATGGTTCGACATTCGGCCAGTTCGAGAAGGCCAGCTCCTGGAACGGATTACGGCCGATACCGGGGTCCACTGTACTTATATGTACATGTGAGAGACAGACAGATATATACAGTGGACCCCTGACTAACGAAAGGTTTATATAAAAAAAAATGGTAAGAAAGCTTTTTCGTTCTCGTGTAGCGAAAATTGGCTCGTGTAGCGAAATGTATTAGACCTGTCCGCCTGCTCCACGCCTGCCCTGCGCCTGCGCAGGCGCCAGTGAAGCATTGTTTACCATTGAGAGAACAATACCCAGCGCGCTTTTTTCAAACATTCACAATAAATTTGTTGTTTTTTTGGTGGTTTAGTGATTGTCACTGTGAAATACAGAGACCGCATTTACCAGATTTTGTTGCACGTTACGGGTATTGCACGATTTAAGATTTGCGACACATTATCTTACACGATGTAAAGATGATATTGCACGGTTCGGCAGGAAGGGAAAAAATTTTGCGCGCGGTTGCCCGCGTGGGTTAAACCATTGAGTAAGTGGGGAGTCCTACTGCTATCCCCAGCCACCCTCGCCCATCCACGCATCCCTCCCAGCGTTCAGTTTGGTTCATACACGTGCAGGACGATAATAACGGGAAGCTCGCTGTGTTTATTTACATTCATTACCTCATTTTCATTGCATTTTGATAAATATACCAAGTAATCATGGCATACAAGTGTTCCAGCAAGTGACAAGAAAAAGTTTAAGCATTCAAGTCTAGGAATTTCAAAGAAAATCGAGATATTAGATAAGCTTAAGAGTGGCTCACGTGTGAGGGATATAGTGAGGGCCTATGGCCTTAATGAAGCATCAGTTCGTACGATTAGGAAGAATGGGCGAATATACGAGCTTGTGTAATGAATAACCCAAAATGTGACCTCATGAAAAGAATGACACGTAGGTCCCAACAAGTAAATAAAACTGAAAACTTGTTGCTCGAGTGAATCGAACAGAAAACAAAGAAAGGTGCACCACTTAATTTTCTCTTAATTAGGGAAAAGACCTTACAGTTGTTTAAAGCAGTGTGTGATAAGGAAGGAAGGCCTGAAAATGAGTGTATGTTTACCACAGGCTGGTTCAAGAACTTTAAGTTGCATAATAAGTTACATAATATTAAGTTTTCTGGTGAAAGTGTTCAGCTGATCATACAGCAGCAAGTAATTTCCCTGCTGAATTTCAGAAACTTATTTCTGATTGTGGCTAGAGCCACAGCAAGTGTTTAATGCTGACGAGACAGGTGTTTTCTGGAAGAAAATGCCACACGAACTATATCAGTCAGCAAGAGAAAAGTGCACCAGGCTTCAAGACAGCAAAGGATCACTTCACCTTGCTCCTTTGCAGTAATGCATCAGATGATTTCAAGTGTAAGCCCATGGTTATTTACCGCTCTAAGAATCCTCGTGCTTTGAAAGGTGTGGATAAAAACACCTTACCAGTAATTTGGAGGTCAAACCAGTCAGCATGGATGACAGAAGAAATATTTATTGACTGGTTTAAGCATCACTTTATTCCTGAAGTCAAGTTTTACCTGCACAGCAAGAACCTTGCATTCAAGGCTCTCTTCATTCTTGATAATTCCCTACTCATCCACAAGCTTTGCTGGATGTGACCCCACATGTAAAAGTTGTATTTTTACCTCCAAATACAACATCTCTGATACAACCACTGGACCGGGGAGTTATTCAGACATTCAAGTGTAACTACACAAAAAAATTATAAAAAAACTAGTTGCATCAATGGACTCTGACTCCAACCTGGCAGTACCAAGCTTCTGGAGTAAATTTAACATTGCAGATACCATCAGCTATGCTAGAAGTGCATGGAATGAAGTGCCCCAATCAACATTAAATGCAGGCTGGGGAAAGTTATGGCCTTCTGTAGTTAATTCTTTCTCTGGTGTTCCCATGCTTGAGAGTCAGGTTCAGGAAATTGTTCAGCTGGCAAGGAGATTACCAGGTGATGGTTTTGAAGATATGAATGAAGATGATGTGAATGAACTCTTAGAAGAGGATGATGAAGACAGGAGTCCAGAGGAAATATTGGCAGAGTTCGATGCACAGATACAAGGAGGAGATAACAGAAGATGAAGAAGAACCCGAAGAAAAACAGTTAACATTGCAGCAGTTATGTGAGCAGTTCCATATTATTGGTAAAGTTGCAGACTTTTTACTGAAGAGGACCCTGACAAAGCTAGAAGCAGAGCTTTGAAAGCGGGTCTAGACCAGCTGATGATGCCTTACCGTCAGCTGTATAATGTAATGCAGAATAAAAGAGCCCAGAGATCCATTACAGAATTTATGCACACTCCAATACAACCATCGACTTCAGCACCAGAACCTCTACCATCCACTTCTACCGACAACCAACAAGCATCCACCTCAGCCCAGTAGGGCCACACCATCCATATCCACTCTTCACTACCATCCACAAACATCATTACCCACAATTTAAGGTAAGAAATACTATTATTTCTATTGCATTTGTAGTCTTAAGCAGTAATATATCACGACAATGCACTACAATTACATATCCACCTCAGCCCAGTAGGGCCACACCATCCATATCCACTCTTCACTACCATCCACAAACATCATTACCCACAATTTAAGGTAAGAAATACTATTATTTCTATTGCATTTGTAGTCTTAAGCAGTAATATATCACGACAATGAACTACAATTACATATTGCCTTCAATTTTTGCAAGATCTGTTGGTGTAAAAACTTGTTTGGCTTTTGGGGACTCCCAGGAACATAACCCTATTTTTCCCATAAGTTCTTTTAATTATTTAACACGAAATTATCTAACACGACTTTTTCAGGAACGTAACTATCGTGCTAAATGACGGTCTACTGTAAGTCACCATGGGTCCAAAGAAGCTTTCTAGTGGCACCCTGTGGTAACAGGCATGCAGGGAGTGTAGCATTCATGCAGGGAGTGTAGCATTCATGCAGGGAGTGTAGCAGGCATGCAGGGAGTGTAGCAGGCATGCAGGGAGTGTAGCAGGCATGCAGGGAGTGTAGCATTCATGCAGGGAGTGTAGCATTCATGCAGGGAGTGTAGCATTAATGCAGGGAGTGTAGCATTCATGTAGGGAGTGTAGCATTTATGCAGGGAGTGTAGCAGGCATGCAGGGAGTGTAGCATTCATGCAGGGAGTGTAGCATTCATGCAGGGAGTGTAGCATTCATGCAAGGAGTGTAGCATTCATGCAGGGAGTGTAGCATTCATGCAGGGAGTGTAGCATTCATGCTAGGAGTGTAGCATTCATGCAGGGAGTGTAGCAGGCATGCAGGGAGTGTAGCATTCATGCAGGGAGTGTAGCAGGCATGCAGGGAGTGTAGCAGGCATGCAGGGAGTGTAGCAGGCATGCAGGGAGTGTAGCAGGCATGCAGGGAGTGTAGCAGGCATGCAGGGAGTGTAGCAATCATGCATTAAAAGAAAAAGAAGGGAAGTAACCCCAGAGACTTGTTACCTGAAGTCCTTTTGGAGGGGGATTTCCCTTCCAACCACTAACACCCTGCCCCTGTCATCCTCCCTATCTTCCAGATGCCTGCAAGTCTCTTCAATAAAGGTAAGTAAATGTTATTTATATTATATTTTTGGTGAATATTTTTTTGTGGAACAGATTAATTGTATTTACATTATTTCTTATGGGAAATAAGGGTTCGAATTACGAAAGGTTCGTGTTGAGAAATAGCTCCTGGAACAGATTAATTTCGTTAGTCGGGGGTCCACTGTAGACAGACAGATACAGACAGAGAGACTGCCAAAGCCAGCCAGCCAGCCAGCCAGCCAGCCAGCCTGCCGAATATATATTACCCAAAAGGTTTTTTCCAGATTTATAGAACAAAAGTTAGAGATAAGATAGGTTTCCTTAAAAACAACTCTGAACATCTTACTGACAAGGAGAATGAAATGTGCTCGATTTTTAATAATTATTTTCTTTCGGTTTTCACACAGGAAGACACTAACAATATCCCAGTAATTACCTTTTTTAGTGGGCCTGAAGTAGATAAATTATATGTAATATCACAGCCACTAGCGAAATGGTAATGAAACAAGTAGACCGACTCAAACAAAATAAATTGCCGGGTCCTGATGAGCTTTTTTCAAGGGTTCTTAAGGAATGCAAAATGGAACTCTGCTAACCATTAACTAATATTTTTAATACACTCTTCAAACAGGTGTAGTGTCTGATATGTGGAAGATGGCTAATGTAATTCCTAGGAACATACAGCATTCTCCACCTGACCCAGTATTCTCCATCTGACTAAATCCTATAAATACTCATGTATCTTTTATCCAGGTAGATCTGTTAGTGACTCGATAAAGCCCTCTGCGTGGGCGAAACGTTGTCAATAAAGGATCACATTATACTGCTTATGTGTTTATTTTTCCATTGTGTCGGTATTTTATACCATTTATTTCCATAATGTAATTCCTATTTTTAAAGCAGGTGACAAGTCGTTACCATCAAATTACTGTCCAATAAGCCTGACCTCAATTGTAGGCAAATTACTAGTCATTTATAGCTGATATTATAAGAAGCCATTTGGATAAGCATAATTTGATTAATGATACTCAGCATGGATTCATGAGGGGCTGTTCCTGCCTAACTAATTTATTAACCTTCTTCGGTAAAGCTTTTGAGGCTATTGATCACAATAAAGAATTCGATATTGTTTATTTAGATTTTAATAAGGCTTTTGATAGAGTTCCACACCAGAGACTGTTAAAGAAAGTGGCAGCTCATGGCATTGGGAGAAAAGTGCTGTCATGGATCGAGTCATGGCTCACCAGTAGGAAGCAGAGTGTGTGCTTAAATGGGGTTAAATCCGAGTGGGGATCTGTAACAAGTAGCGTTCCACAGGGATCAGTCTTAGGCCCATTGTTGTTTATAATATACAGTGGTACCCTGAGTTTCGTACTTTAATTCATTCCAGAAGGCTGTTCGAGTGCCGTTACTGAATGAATTTGTTCCTATGAGGAATAATGTAAATTAGATTAGTCCGTTTCAGACCCCCAAAAAATACACTTACAAAAGCACTTACAATAATACACTTACATAATTGTTCGAGTTGGGAGCAGTACGAAACTCGGGGTACCTCAATGACCTTGATGAGGGAATTACTAGTGATATGAGCAAATTCACCGATGATACGTAGATAGGTAGGATAATTGATTCAAATCTAGATGTCACGGAATTCAGGAGGATTTAGACAAACTCAATTCCTGGTCAGAAAAGTGGCAGATGCAGTTCAATGTAGATAAATGAAAGGTTCTGAAGCTCAAGAGTGTCCATAACCCTAGCACTTATAAGTTAAATAACGTAGAACTTAGCCATACAGATTGCGAAAAGGACTTGAGGGTTATGGTATGCAGTAACCTTAAACCAAGACAGCAATGCCTAAGCATACGTAATAAGGCAAACAGATTACTGTGATTTACAGTAGAACGTCATTTAGCACGAGATTATGTTGCACGTTACCGGTATTGCACGATTTAAGATTTGCGACACATTATCATCTTACACGAAGTAAAGATGATATTACACGTTCGGCAGGAGGGGAAAAATTTTGAGCGCATGGTTATTTACTGCCTAAGAATCCTCATGCTTTGAGGAAAAGGGAATTTGTTGTTTTCCTTCTTGCAAACTAAGTTTATTCAGATACACGGGGCCAGGAGCTGAGTCTCGACCCCTGCAACCACAATTAGGTGAGTACAGTTACATACATTATCATACATAGCAGCATATGTGTAGAGAACCTAGGATAACCCAAGTCAGTCAATGGAAATACTGTCACTCTGACTTTTTTGGGTTATCCTAGGTTCTCTACACTATGCTGCCATGTATGATAATCTTCGTAACTGTATCTGTGTATACCTGAATAAACTTACTTACAGTTTGTGGGAAGGAAAAACAAGTAACCATTCTCACAAGCAGTCTTCTTACTACTACTGTTGTTGTGGTTCAGCAGACACCACCCGCCTTACCCACCCACCACGGACCCCAGCATTCGTACGTATTTCATACGCGTCAAGAAGTCCTGGCTACAAGCCAGCTGTGTTTGTGAAGAATAAAATAAGAGTGAATTGTGTTTTGATCTTGAATTAACGAAGAAAACAATGATATTAGACAAGACATAACCCGTGGCCGTAATGAAGTGTTACTTTGTACACATAAAAAGATGTAAACATAAGTTTGTGTGACTGACTGACTTGACTGACTGACTGACTTGACTGACTGAATGACTGACTGAGTGACTGACTAACTTGACTGACTGACTGAATGACTTGACTGACTGACTGAATGACTTGACTGACTTACTGAATGACTTGACTGACTTACTGAATGACTTGACTGACTTACTGAATGACTTGACTGACTTACTGAATGACTTGACTGACTTACTGAATGACTGCTGACTTACTGAATGACTATACGAACGCTGACTTACTGACTGACTTGACTGACTTACTGACTTGACTGACTTACTGAATGACTTGACTGACTTACTGATGACTTGACTGACTTACTGAATGACTTGACTGACTTACTGAATGACTTGACTGACTTACTGAATGACTTGACTGACTTACTGAATGACTTGACTGACTTACTGAATGACTTGACTGACTTACTGAATGACTTGACTGACTTACTGAATGACTGACTGACTTACTGAATGACTTGACTGACTTACTGAATGACTTGACTGACTTACTGAATGACTTGACTGACTTACTGAATGACTGACTGACTTACTGAATGACTTGACTGACTTACTGAATGACTTGACTGACTTACTGAATGACTTGACTGACTACTGAATGACTTGACTGACTTACTGAATGACTTGACTGACTTACTGAATGACTTGACTGACTTACTGAATGCTTGACTGACTTACTGAATGGCTTGACTGACTTACTGAATGGCTGACTGACTTACTGAATGGCTTGCTGACTTACTGAATGGCTTGACTGACTTACTGAATGGCTTGACTGACTTACTGAATGGCTTGACTGAGCTTACGAATAGCTTGATTCTATATGCTTGATGACTTACTGAATGGCTACGTAGATACTATTATTTCTATTGCATTTACTTAGCATATACAGCTAGATCATGAAATGCACTACAATTACATATCCCTCAGCTCAGTGCCACCATCCTATCACTCTTACTACCATCCACAAACATCATTACCCACAATTTAAGGTAAGAAATACTATTATTTCTATTGCATTTGTAGTCTTAAGCAGTAATAGATCATGACAATGAACTAAAATTACATATTCGCCTTCAATTTTTGCAAGATATGTTGGTCTAAAAAAACTTGTTTGGCTTTTTGGGGACTCTCAAACACGTAACCCTATTTTTCCCATAAGTTCTGTTAATTATTTAAGACGAAATTATCTAACACGACTTTTTCAGGAACGTATCTATCGTGCTAAATGACGTCCTACTGTATATCAAGAAGTGTAAGCAACAGAAGCCCAGAGGTTATACTACAGCTTTATACATCATTAGTAAGGCCTCACCTAGATTACGCAGCTCAGTTCTGGTCTCCATATTACAGAATGGATATAACTTCGTTAGAAAACATTCAGCAAAGAATGACAAAATTAATTCATAGCATTAGAAATCTTCCGTATGAAGAAAGACTGAAGTCCCTTAAATTACATTCACTGTAAGACGAAGAATGAGAGGAGACATGGTCGAAATATATACAGTGGACCCCCGGATTACATACTGCTCCAAACTCGAACAATTATGTAAGTGTATTTTTGTAAGTGCTTTTGTAGGTGTATTTTTTGGAATCTAACTAATCTAATTTACATTATTCCTTATGGGAACAAATTCGTTCAGTAACGGCACTTGAACAGCATTCTGGAATGAAATATAATGACATAATCCAGGGGTCCACTGTAAGTGGAAGATGGGTATTAACAAAGGGGATATAAATAAGGTCTTGAGGATATTTCTCCAGGAGAGAACCCGCAATAATGGATTCAAATTAGATAAGTTTAGATTTAGAAAGGGTGTAGGAAAGCATTGGTTTGGAAATAGGTTAGTTGATGAGTGGAACAGTCTGCCTAGTAGGATTATTGAAGCTAGGACCTTGGGTAGTTTCAAATTTAGATTGGATAAATACAAGAGTGAGAGGGGTTGGATTTGAGTGGGACTTGCACGTGAGTGAATGGAGTTGTTAGGGCTTATTGCTTGGGAAGCGTTTATTCTGTTAGTGGGTTGGATTTGTGAAGGACATGCCTAGTATGGGCCAACAGGCCTGGTGCAGTACATTCTTCCTTTCTTATGTTCTTATATTATTCTGGCAGGATGACACTACCAATGGTAATGAATAGGTAGTGCTTTTTAACTCGTAATATAAATCAATATTCCTTCCTTCTTTTGTATCAAATAGGAAATAGAAAATTCAAACAAAAATCGATTTAATTTAATTAAACTAGAATTAGTTTTTGTTTGATAAGTATGCTATAAATATATATACACTGTTTAAGGTTCCTTTAAGTTTCTAAAGGAAGTTAACACATTCTTAAACACTGAACCTTCAGTATTAATGAAGTACAATAAGAAAATACTACAATGCACGATAAACACAAATATGGTTTCTGACTGGCCGTGTTTTCAAAAATAATTCACTGGGGTATCACTCAGTAGAACAGTTCTGGCTTACACCGTAAAGACAATCAAAATCCAATGATCAAGTGGCTGCTTATTCCCATGTCCATGCTAGATAATGGCGTGAGAATGGCTACAATATCAGAGAATAGGTGCTCTCTCTCTGCTAAGTCAAGTGAGACACTACCTAGACAAATCCTAGTGCCCCACAAGTCCCGTCGGATCAAGTGATATAACTATTTGGCGCCAACTTGTGACGTCACGACCAAACATGAGTGAACTGTGTACTGGCAGTTACATGCTTTACCTATAACACTCATAGCCAGATATATTAAATATATACCGTACGGGTAAAATAATACTGAGTTATGATGAAGGATGAATAGGATAATAATACCAAGATCCAGTAGCTTCGATTTAGCTAATAACGAAGATACTAGCAAAGTCGTATTATCAAAGAGATGAAATATATACAAGATATCATGACACCCCACCCCCCAAGAGTGGGTTCTCTAAACAAGGTCTTAACTTGACACAAGTCTCTTCGGGAGGATTCGGAGATGAAGTAACTGCGCAACTGACAACAGATAATCTTCATTGCCGCTCACTCATGCCGAAGGTTTTAACGATGAAAATTTCCACCTCTCCACCTCTGTTTGAAATAGAGTATCATTAATACCATATATTGATTATATATAAAAAATATTTTAGGGGCGAGAAAGAGTATCAGCAATGACATTATCGGGACCTTTAATGTGAGATATAACAAAGGCATAAGGTTGAATCCTCAGTGCCCATCTTAGGATTCGAACATTCTTGGACTTCATCGTGTTGATGAAAGTCAAAGGGTTATGATCTGAATATATGGCAATTTTATGGGGGGACGAACCTAAGTATATGTCAAAATGTTCTAGGGCCACTACAAGGGCTAAAGCTTTTTTCTCTACGGTAGAGTACTAATTTTGTTGGTGGGATTTTAACTTTGATGAAAAATAACAAATAGGGTGGAGAATATCATTGCTTGAAGAGCTTTGAAGTAGTACGGCCCCTAGTGCATAGCTACTAGCATCTATGTGCAATATAAATGGTTTGGTAAAGTCAGGACTTTGTAAAATAGGAGCAGAAGACAATATACGCTTCAGTCTCTTGAAAGCTTCTTCACATCTTTCTGTCCAGTTGAAACTTACACGAGAACTAGTAAGTTCCGTCAAAGGAGCAGCGACTTGGGCGTAATTTGGACAAAATCTCCTGTAATATCCGGTCATCCCCAAAAACCGTTGAACTCCTTTTCGGTTAGTGGGTGAAGGAAAATTGGAGATAGCTTGAATTTTGGCATGAATTGGAGAAACTTCGCCTTGTCCTATTTCAAAACCTAAGTAACGTATCTTTGCCTGACCGAAAACACACTTGGCCAAGTTGACAGTGAAATTATGATTTGCCAAAGTCTTAAGGAGTGATTCTAAACGAATCAAGTGATCTGACCAGTTATCACTGTATACAACCAAGTCATCCAAGTATGCTGCAACTTCATCCAGAGGAAGGGTAAGTTCATTCATGAGACGTTGGAATGTTGCAGCTGCATTGCATAACCCAAATGGCATTACTGTATAGTTATATAACCCATCCTTGATGACGAAGGCAGATATGTCTTGTGCCCTGGGAGAAAGAGGGACTTGATAATACCCCCGTAGTAAATCTAATTTACTAACAAACTTAGCGCTGGAGACTGCATCAATTAAATCATCTACACGAGGAAGTGGATAACTATCAATAACAGTAATGGCATTTACTTTTCTATAATCCGTGCACATCCGATAACTTCCATCTGGTTTAGGGACTAGTATACACTGGGAGGCCCAAGGGCTTCTGCTTTTCTCTATTAATCCATGTTTCAATAGGAAAGTCACTTCCTCTTTCATTATCTGATGCTTCGATGGACTGATTCTATATGGAGGTTGTTTAATGGGTCGGGCTTCTCCAACCTCCACATCGTGATATCCTAATGTGCACGTCTTGGGTACATTCAAATTCAAATTCAAATTCAAATTCTTTATTTCATGTAATACAAGGTGGGGGGTACTTATAGTTATACATTAAAGTTGATATTACAAGATGGCCAATAATATGCCTAGGTATGCCTAGGCTTTTCAGGCAGTCTTATGATAGGTCTTACTCAATAGCTATACAATGGATATACAGATTGTAAGGTTAGGTTAGGTTTACAAAATTTAGGTACTGGAATTTAAACATTGAGAATTTAACAATTAGTATAAAAAGTTAGCAATTAGTTTATATATTAATGATAAAGGTGATATATTGGCATAATATAGTTTCTATATTGGAGTATCTTAGGCAAACTTATGACTAGCTTAAGTATTATGGAGCAATAATTGTATTAGAATTTTGGTTAGCACTGTGCAAATTAAGGGAATCACAGATATCAATAAGTGTATTTTGCTGTGGTTAGTAATGTGCAAATTAAAGAGAATCACAGATATCAATAAGTGTATTTTGCTGTGGATATGTGCAAGATAAAGTAGTTTTCGTATGGTTAACTACCGGTTGGGTGCGTAAGTGAGATAAGATGTTTTTTAACGGTGCTTTTGAAAATGGAGGTTGTGTCTGCAGTTCTAGAGTTTTCAGGCAGGGAGTTCCAGATTTTAGGCCCTTTTATGCGCATTGAATTTTTGTATAGATTTAGTCGGACACGGGAATGTCAAAGAGATGTTTATGTCTGGTATTATGTCTATGGGTCCTGTCACAACTGTCAAGAAAGTGTTTTAGCTCAGGGTTAAAGTTGGAATTAATGGTTCTATAAATGTAGATAGCAGAGTAGTAAGTATGGATGTTCTGGACAGTGAGTAGGTCTAGGTCTTTGAAGAGTGGGGGGGTGTGCTGCCTAGCGTTGGATTGTGTGATAATTCTTACTGCGGCTTTTTGTTGGGTTGTTATTGGCTTTAGGTGGGTAATTGCTGTTGATCCCCATGCACAAATGGCATATGTGAGGTAGGGATAGATGAGTGAGTAGTATAGTGTGAGTAGGGCTGATTGTGGTACATAATACCGTATCTTTGAGAGGATCCCCACAGTTTTGGACACTTTCTTTGTTATGTGTTGGATATGGGTGCTGAATTTCAGGCTGCTGTCAAGGTGAAGGCCCAGGAACTTCCCCTCGTTATGTCTAGCAATAGGTGTAGAGTTGATCTTAATGTTTAATTGTGGATCATCTGTTCTGTTGCCAAACATAATATAGAAGGTCTTATCAGTGTTGAGTGTAAGTTTATTGGCAGTCATCCATGTTGATATTTTTATTAATTCGTCGTTAACAATGGTATTAAGCGTGGCAAGGTTTGTGTGGGAGATGACATAAGTTGTATCGTCAGCAAAGAGTATTGGTTTCAGGTGTTGTGATACATTGGGAAGATCATTGATGTATAAGAGGAAGAGCAGGGGACCAAGGACACTTCCCTGCGGTACGCCGGTGTCTAGTGGTAGTGTCGTGGAGGATGTGTCTTTAATAGTGACATAGTGACATCATCAAATAAGGACCTGTACTTCATTATAAGTTCTTCTACCTGATTTTTTCTGTATTTTTCAAGACCATCTAAGAACAGGTCAAGATTACTTAAGGTTTCCGAACTCTTAAAACGGATTTCCACTCCTTTTGGACCATCACAGCCTAGGTATTTCGCATCAGTAGGCGATGCGGAAACGGGCATAACTGAAAATGTCTTTTCTTTATAAGCTTTTAGTTGATTAATGTGGAACCTCTTGAAGGGTTTTCTTTTCTCCGGAATTTTTATCAAGTAGTTAACATCATTTTCCTTCTTTAAAACTTCATAAGGACCTAGATAGCGAGGTAATAGCGAATGTCCAGGGGTTAATCTTTGTATCAACACCAAATCTTTAGGTTTAAAAGACCGAGGTTTAGCATCTCGATCATATAAATGCTTCATCTTGATTTGGCCCTTACTCAAATTTTCAGCAGCAAATGCCTTAGCTATAGACAACCTCTTCCGCATCGCACTAGGAGAGGTTTTTATCGAAGGTCCGGTTCTCCCTGTCCAGACGTCTCTTAAGACGGCCATAGGTCCACGAACTTCATGTCCATATATAAGTTCAAAGGGAGAGAAACCTATACTCTCTTGATCGCTTTCCTGATTGCAAATAATAAAAAGGGTAAGCCTTCATCCCAATCTTTAGCAGATTGTTCACAAAAGGTGCGTAGCATTGTCTTTAAGGTTTGGTGGAACCTTTCCAATGCTCCTTGAGACTGTGGACGATAACTCGTGGAAAACACCGAGTTCACTCCCAGACCAGACAAGGCCTCTTTAAATACTTTCAGTAAAATTCGTTCCCTGGTCAGACTGGATTTCTTGTGGAATGCCTACTTGAGCAAAGAATTTAACCAGGGCACGGATTATTACTCTGGCGGTGATCTTCCGCACAGGGATAGCCTCAGGATATTTGGTGACTGTATCCATGATAGTAAAAAGATACTGGTTACCTTGTCTAGTCTTGGGCAAAGGTCCTACACAGTCGATTATAAGGCGAGAAAAGGGATCACCAGGAGCAGGGATTGGAACCAAAGGTGCAGGAGGCGGAGTATGGGCGGTTTTTCCAGCCAATTGACATACATGGCATTCCTTCAGATACTCAGTAACTCTTTCATACATCTTGGGCCAGTAAAATTGTTTCCTTATTTTTCCTAGTGTCTTTTTGATCCCTAGATGTCCACCCAATGTACTGCTATGAGCAAATTCAAGAACAAGGTCCTGGAAGATTTTTGGTAGTACAACTAAGTCTCGGTATGAATTCAGTCGCTTAACTACTTCTTTCTTCTTTAGAATCCCGGTACTGTCAAAAAAGAAACAGTTCTCTTCCTCTTTGGCCTGTGTCTCCGACACAGCAGATTTTCTACAAGATTCTAAATCGAAATCTATTGTTTGAGCCTGGATTAAGTCATCTCTATCCAAACTCCTGATTTCAGCAGGAGTAATAGTAGGTTCTTTAGTGGTCGTGCAGGGTCTAGAGACATCAGTCCTGTTAACACCACTAAACAGCAATCCGATACCCATATCTTCATCATCCTTGGGATAAGAAGGTATGACATTTGCTGAGCGGGACATAGCCCGTTACTACATTAAGAGGAAATAAGGAAGGACCCTCCTTTGAAACCTCTAGAGCATAGTTTATATCAGAGTTATTTTGAAACACTATCGGTTCTGGACATATTCCACCATGAGATATATCATTTCCTAGGAGTAAATCTACTCCCTTAATGGGGAACGACCCGGAGGACAATCCTACCGTGATCCATCCAACATAATGAGAAGTCTCCAAGTAAACCCGGCATAAAGGTACTTTAATTAGGGCGCCTCCGTACGCCTCTAACAACACTTCTAATTCAGGGTCATTTTTTCTCTGATAGGTAACACTCCCTCCTTAATAGAGAGATATAACAACCTGTGTCTCGAAAGGTGGTAATATCAACTAACCTTTTGGGTCCAATCCAACTTTCCTTTCGAGAGGTATGGGGCCATTGCCTCCTGCACAAGACTAGCAGAGGGTGTTCCGACATCTAGTCATCGAGGCTGATGGTCATTATGAAGAGATGAAGTCAACTGTGAGTTAGTAGTTTTGGAGTGTTTATCAGTAGAGCAAGTAATCACCTGCGTTGGGTAAGTCCTTTCTTGGTGATTCTTCAAGTCTCTACTTCTCTTAAAACACTGACTCTTTTGGTGTCCTGTCTTCCTACAATACTGACAGAATAGGTCTTGATTCAATCTTCTTTCTGCTTTTGGAGCCTCTTCCCTCCCAGAACCAAATTTCTTTCCTATCATAGGTGGTATAGACTTTCCATCGTGGGAGGGCCAATGAGTATTCCTCTCACGAGTATTAGGTTTTCTTTGGGAGTCAGTAACTTATCCGAATTCTTGGAGTCCGTCAACTGTAGTGTCACCTCGTAATGGTCTGCCATGGCCGCCGTTTCTGATAGCTTGAAAGTAGAATGTCCAATCAGGTAAGTGCGTAGACGTTCAGGCAGATAAGTAAAGAAATCCTCATGTAGGATCATTTGAACCAATTCTTCTACTGTAGAACAATCCGCAGCCCTTCGCCATCTCTCGAAAGCAGTTTGTTTTTTTCGTGCAAACTCTAGCTACGATTGATGGGATTGTCGAGTCAAGTTTCGGAAAGATTTTGGTAACTCACTGGTAGTAACTCGTAGGTGTCTAAAATGGTTTTTTCACCACATCGTAGTCCGAATATTGATCGAACGGCAAACTTGCAGCGCAGCTTTGAGCCTTTCCCGTAAGGGTCGTGTGAATAAGGCGGCCCAATGTTCCTTGGGCCAGTGCATCATTTGCGCCTGGTTCTCAAATGCTTCGAAAAGGAGTCAAGATTCGTCTCACTGAACTTGGGACTAGAGAAGCAGCTCGGTGAAGATCAAAAGCTTTGAAACACCTCTCCCGACGCTCAGACGATTCCTTCTGTAGTTGCCGTTGGTATCGTAGGGTTTCCTTTCGAAATCCTCTTGATTTAGTTTTCTTTGGACTTCAAGATGTTTAGTTTGTAGAAGAAGAATTCGTTCTAGCCGATCACACTGTTCCTGAGAGAGAGTCTCGGGAGGAATCGACATGGATGATGGATGATTACCGTCCATTGTTCCAGGTTGATCAGATTCAGTAAGTCTGGAGAAGAGTGTGAGAGCTGGAGACACAGGTTCTGCCATATTCTCGGCGTTCGTCTCATCTTGACTGATTCTCTGGACGTTTGAGGTAATTCTTCAGTGGGTGGAGACAAAAGAGCTTCCCTCCTGTCTTGTGTTGCGCCATTTATCTGTGAGATCAGGCTATTCGTATCCTCTGATTCAACTAAGGGTTCATCATGGACATCGGGAAACAACAAGTTCTGTATTATGGAGCGCAGTGTGTTTGCCGTATAATGTCTATTATATGGTACACCCAGGACTCTAGCTACTTCCCAGCACGTTTGTAATTTCAAAGTTGCCAATCTGTGCACTGTAATATCTTCGAATAATGATGTGAGAACTTCCATTTTGCTAAATTTATAGCAAATTTTAATTTACTGTAGCTCTTAGGAGCAGGCCCCCATTTATTACGAGTGGGCAAAGTATAGAGTGCTTTTTAACTCGTAATATAAATCAATATTCCTTCCTTCTTTTGTATCAAATAGGAAATAGAAAATTCAAACAAAAATCGATTTAATTTAATTAAACTAGAATTAGTTTTTGTTTGATAAGTATGCTATAAATATATATACACTGTTTAAGGTTCCTTTAAGTTTCTAAAGGAAGTTAACACATTCTTAAACACTGAACCTTCAGTATTAATGAAGTACAATAAGAAAATACTACAATGCACGATAAACACAAATATGGTTTCTGACTGGCCGTGTTTTCAAAAATAATTCACTGGGGTATCACTCAGTAGAACAGTTCTGGCTTACACCGTAAAGACAATCAAAATCCAATGATCAAGTGGCTGCTTATTCCCATGTCCATGCTAGATAATGGCGTAAGATTGGCTACAATATCAGAGAATAGGTGCTCTCTCTCTGCTAAGTCAAGTGAGACACTACCTAGACAAATCCTAGTGCCCCACAAGTCACGTCGGATCAAGTGATATAACTATTTGGCGCTAACTTGTGACGTCACGACCAAACATGAGTGAACTGTGTACTGGCAGTTACATGCTTTACCTATAACACTCATAGCCAGATATATTAAATATATACCGTACGGGTAAAATAATACTGAGTTATGATGAAGGATGAATAGGATAATAATACCAAGATCCAGTAGCTTCGATTTAGCTAATAACGAAGATACTAGCAAGGTCGTATTATCAAAGAGATGAAATATATACAAGATATCATGACACTTATGTTCTTATATTATTCTGGCAGGATGACACTACCAATGGTATCAAAAATGAAAAGATGTTGCACAAATGTTACACATGGGTTATTATCGAGATTTTTTATATTTCCTCGTGTGGCCACATCCATCACTTTCCTCTTAAAAGGAGTGTGTTAATACGACATGACATCAGTGAATCCCTGGTGTTTGCCACGCTATTTGCTCTAACTGGCGTTCAATCGAACTGGTGCTCCCACAAGGTACTACTAAGTGGTCCCAGATTTTTTTTAATACTGTGCACACTGAGTGTTAAGACCCATTCTATACTGACCAGGCATCTCAGGCCAATCATGCCAAATTTGGAGGCAGGAAAAATAAAACGTAGATCTACGATCGGAGCACTACGCGAGTGAACATAGATCTACGTTTGGACAGTTTAAGGGCTAATTCTATAAGAATTTTTTTATTTTTTTTTTTAAATTCTTGGACCCTGGCTGTCACTCTGAGATTTGGCCTCTGGACCCTCAAAGGGTTAAAATAAGACAGTTTTTTATGTGCAACCATTCTAACATCTAACACAAACTATTATTATCTAACACAAAACATTATTATCTAACAAAAACATTCTTATCAAACACTTTACAGTAACATGTCTCATTTTAACAGAAGATGCTTGTTCAAACAAACACCTTCTTTTACCTCATTAATCACAGCTCAATACTGTATTACAAAATACAGGCAAATAAAACACTCACGAGAGGCTGGAGGGCGGGGAAGCCAGGTGAAGGTGAGCAAGGTGGTCCATAATGTTGAGCACCACTTACGACACATGAGGGAAGGTCCTTATGGCACACCTGCTGATCATTGCACCAGTTTCAAAATATAAACATATACTGTACAAGCAAAGTTAACATCAATGTTTACAAACAAAATTAGCTTTTTTATTATTATTATTATTAACACATCAGCCATTTCCCACCAAGGCAGTGGCCTGAAAAAGAAAAACCTTTCATCATCATTCACTCCACCACTGTCTTGCCAGAGGCATGCTTACACTACAGTTATAAAACTGCAACATTAACACCCCCCCATCAGAGTGCAGGCACTGTACTTCCCATCCCAAGGATTCAAGTTTGGCCTGCAGGTTTCAAATTCAAATTTAAATTTTTATTTCCTTGCAAGTTTACATTGAGATTATATAATTACAATAATGTGTTGCAGTTTACATTGAGATTATATAATTACAGTGGTACCTCGGTTAGCGATGGCGTCGGATACCAATAAAATCGGTTAGCGATACATTTTTACTTCAAAATATTGACTCCGTTTACGATGATCCGTTCGGTTTACGATATTCGTCCCGAACACGTCCGCGTGGCCCAGCTGTGCGGGCACTCCAGGGAGCGTCAGTGTGCTATTGTTTACAAGCGAGAGCGACCACCACCCACTCCACCCACACATTCATAACAGTATATTGTCATTATTCCACTGTTTTTAGTGCTTGCAACTGCTAAATAAGCTACCATGGGTCCAAAAAGCTCCTAGTGCCAGCCCTGTGGTAAAGAGGCTCAGAAATACAGTAGAACTGAAGAAGGAGATAATAGAAAAATATGAAAGTGGAGTGCGTATAACGGAGCTGGCCAGGCTGTATGGTAAAGCCTATTCTACCATCGCTACCATTGTGGCCAAGGGAAATACACGTAAAATCAAGGAAGCTGTTGTTGCGAAAGGAGCATATGTGATCACAAAACAGAGATCACAAGTGCTGGAAGATGTGGAAAATTTGTTGTTGGTGTGGATCAACAAGAAACAGTTAGCAGGAGATAGTGTTTCGCAGGCAATAATATGTGAAAAAGCAAGGGAGTTGCATGATGATTTCGTCAAGAAAATGCCTGCAACGAGTGCTGAAGTGAGCGAATTTAAAACCAGCAGAGGCTGGTTTCAAAGATTTAAGAATCGAAGTGGCATACATAGTGTTGTGAGGCATGGTGACGCAGCCAGTTGTGACAAAAGTGCGGCTGAAAAATATGTGCAGGAATTCCAGGGGTACATAGAGGCTGAACAATTCCAACCCCAACAAGTGTTCAATTGTGACGAAACAAGCCTCTTTTGGAATAAAATGCCAAACAGGACCTACATTACACAGGAGGAAAAGGCACTCCCAGGACATAAGCCTATGAAAGACAGGCTAACTCTCATGATGTGTGCTAATGCCAGTGGTGATTTCAAAGTGAAGCCTTTACTGGTGTATCATTCTGAAAATCCCCCGTGTTTGGCAGATGCGGAAACACCAAGGCTAATTTGTTTTGTGATGT
>WNWK01031388.1:0-22739 GCA_009830355.1 Cherax destructor
AGAAAAGGATCTTGGGGTGAGTATAACACCGGGCACATCCCCTGAGGCCACATAAACCAAATAACTGCTGCAGCATGGGCGTTTGAAACCCTAAGAAAAACTTTCCCAACATCTTAAAAAGGAGTCATTCAGGACCCTGTACACTTTTACGTTAGACCCATACTGGAATATGCAGCGCCATTTTGGAACCCTCACCTAGCCAAGCATGTAAGGAAACTAGAGAAAGTGAAAAGGTTTTTGCCACAAGACTGGTCCCAGAGCAAAGGGGTATGTCCTACGAGGGAGGTTACGGGAAATGGGCCTGACGACATTGGAAGACGGAGGATAGGGGGGATATGATAACGACATATAAAATACTGAGGGGAATCGACAAGGTGGACAGAGACAATTTTCCCAGAGGTGGGACACAGCAAAAAGGGGGTCACATTTGGGGAATTGAAGACTCAGATGAACCACAGGGATGTTAGGAAGTATTTCTTCAGTCACAGAGTTGTCAGGGAGTGGAATAGTCTGGGAAGTGATGTAGTGGGGCAGGATCCATCAAGCTTTAAGGAGAGGTATGATAAAGCTCATGGAGCAGGTAGTGAGACCAGTAGCGGCCAGTGAAGAGGGGGGGCCGGGGAGCTGTGAATGGGCCCTGCAACCACAACTAGGTGAGTCACACACACACACACACACACCCCAAAAGAGTTATATTTTCAGTTTTGTGGAGTTCCGTTCGCTAGGGGCCCAGACCCTGACCAGGCCTCCGTATTGCTGGTCTGATCAACTAGGCGGGGGGGAGTTGGCTGCATGAAAGACCAGCGTATGAACCACAGCCCAGCTGATCAGGAACTGACTAAAAGAACGTACAAGTTCTCTTTTGAAAACAGTAAAGGCTTGCTTTTTAAATTTCCCCCTTATGCAAGAAAGGGTGTTTCAAGTCTTGGTGCCCTTACATTTATTGAGTTATTAGTTTACTCACAGCGCCCCTTCTTTTCATTGAAGGTATTTTGTACCGTCTACCAACCCCTCTTTGTTTCATATGGAGACATGTTTAAAAAACATATGAAGCATTGTGTAGACTTCAAGGAACTAGGACATACAAAACTGTAAACATACAAAGTCAGAACGACGTTAGAAAATACTTCTTACGACCCTTCTCTCTAAGAAGCGTAAACAAACTCTAAAGTTTTGGCAGACGGGTGTAAAATACGCCTTAATGAAAAGCGGAGGTGCTTTGGGTACACTACGAGATAACTGTTAACATAAGGGACCAAGACTTTCAACACCCCCTTCGTTCACAAAAATTACTAACAGACCCTAATTTTGCCTTCAAGCGGGAACTTGGTAAATTTTCTGAAGTCAATTCCTTATTAACCAGGCTGAAGAATATACGTTGGACTGCGTTCGGCTAGCACCAACATTCTGGTTGATCAGGACATCCACCGAAGGTCTGGCTTTGGACTTCCTCGTGAAGGCATAGGCCCTAGAACAGTCTCCAGATAATACTCAATTTCAAGACCAGATATGAAAAAAAAGAAAGAATAAGAACCAACCTGACCAGGGCCAGAAATCTTGACTCAAAGGGGAAAGGGAAAATGTGAAGGACCTGGGTGTAATAATATCAGCTGACTTATCTTTTAAATAACACAATAAGGCAAATATCACAAAGCCTGAAAATTGAGAGTTCATAATGAGAATTTTCAAAAGAGGAAACAGTATCATTAATGACAAACTACGGTACAGGTTGGGTTAGAAAACATGACAAGCGAGTCGTTTGTGCTTTCTCGCTTAGATTATCGTTCAGTGTTGACTGTTCTGTTCAGGGAACGAGAAAACAGTTGGAGCAAATATAAAGATAATTAATAACCTGCATAGAACCAGTAAAAACGTTTATATTATTGGGAACCCATCAGAGTCCAAAGATGTACTGAGTGAGAGAATGATACTATATGGGGAGAAGGTACTTGAGGGTCTAGTCCTAAATCTGCACACTACCATAACATATTAGATATATAGAGAGAAAAAGTGAAATGGGGGGGAGCCATGGGGAAAAATAAAGAACACTGTATCAGCAGCTGTGGGCCCGATTATTCAACACTATCACAAAAAATTGCTGGAACAAGTGTGGAAGTCTTCAAAGGAAACTCGACAAGCGCCTCCACCAAATGCTGGATTGTTTACAAGTTTTTAATTCGGCGTTCTGCTGCAAGGTGGGGTAGCAATGATAAGACTTGGGGTTCTTACTTTTTTGCGATAACGTGGGTACACTGGCAGTGTGTTTGTGCCCATGGCCCCGGAGGGCCATGGCCCGAGGAGAGAGGAGTAGGCCTTGTTTACTCTAGGATGCCTGTACGAGAAGTGAGGAAGGAACATGGTGGGGCGGACTGAAGTGCGTATGGGCCTATAGGTGGCAGCATGAGCATGGCGCAAAACATGAACTCAGCTGGCAGACAGCATAGGCTGTCTATGCAGACAGTACAGGCTGTCTACTAGATCAACCAGGTTGTGACGCTTATGTGAATCATCAGGCCGCCACCATCAAAAGCCTGATCAATCAAGCAAGCCTCCTAAAACCTGGCTCAGGGTCAGGATGCGGGAATAGGTGAAAGCTCGAAACAAGCCACAGGTATATCAAGTGTATCCCTCCTCACCCCATCCCTCCTATACGAATAGACACGTATGCAAGGATTCTTCTACCCGTACTGGACCATCATGAGGATCACATACATTTAAGGTGAAAAATGTATCAGAAAACAAGCCCAGCACTACTGCAGGAAATCCTTAGATCCCAGAGGTGGACAATGTTGCTGCTCAGTGCAAGGAATGGTATAGCTGTCCCGAAGTAGGGCAAGCTGACACAAATGTATAGTATTTGATAAAAATTTAGCCCAGGGCTAGGGATGCTCATTGTGTAGATTTCAATCACCTATTAAACAGAGAAATAATGACAAACATTTCAGGCTGGCAGATTACATGCGCTGATATATGCAACCCATCCTATGTGATGGAATATGACCGCATACCATAGCTAGATTATGTTGTATTACATAATATATATATATATATATATATATATATATATATATATATATATATATATATATATATATATATATATATATATATATATATATATGTCGTGCCTAATAGGTAAAACTGGTCAATTAGGAATAACTCATTTAAAATTAAGTCCTTTCTAAAATTTTCTCTTATACGTTTAAGATTTTTTTTTTCATTTATATTAATGTAAAAAATTATAATTTTGTACCAAGAGAAACTTTGAAAACTTACCTAACCTTATTATAACAAGCGCAATTAAATTTAGCCTAACCCAACTAAATATATTTTAGATACGTTTACAATAATTTAATAATAAACAAACACAATTAAAAAAAATTTTCGTTAGGTTCAAATGATTTTTGCGAAATTATTGCATACACAAATTTTCGCTTGTCTTATATGGCAAGAGGAGCGTTGCTATTTAAGCCAAAATCGCAAGTTTTACCTAATCGGCACGACATATATAGTAATAACACATCGGCCGTTTCCCACCAAGGCAGGGTGGCCCAAAAAAGAAAAACTTTCATCATCATTCACTCCATCACTGTCTTGCCAGAGGCATGTTTACACTACAGTTATAAAACTGCAACATTTAACATCCCTCCTTCAGAGTGCAGGCCTGTACTTCCCATCTCCAGGACTCAAGTCTGGCTTGGTGGTTTCCCTGAATCCCTTCATAAATGTTACTTTGCTCACACTCCAACAGCACGTCAAGTATTAAAAACCATTTGTCTCCATTCACTCCTATCAAATGCGCTCATGCATGGGCTTGCTGGAAGTCCAAGCCCCTCGCACACAAAACCTCCTTTACCCCCTCCCTCCAACCTTTCCTAGGCTGACCCCTACCCCGCCTTCCCTCCACAACAGATTTATACACTCTTGAAGTCATTCTACTTTGTTCCATCCTCTCTACATGTCCAAACCACCTCAACAACCCCTCAGCCCTCTGGATAATAGTTTTGGTAATCCCGCACCTCCTCCTAATTTCCACACTACGAATTCGCTGCATTATATTCACACCACACATTGATCTCAGACATGACATCTCCATTGCCTCCAGCCTTCTCCTTGTTGCAACATTCACCACCCATGCTTCACACCCATATGAGTGTTGATATAACTATACTCTCATACATTCCCTCTTTGCTTCCACGGACAAAGTTCTTTGTCTCCACAGACTCCTAAATGCACCACATACCCTTTTACCCTCATCAATTCTGATTCACCTCATCCTTCATAGACCCATCTGCTGACACGTCCACTCCTAAATATCTGAATATATTCACCTCCTCCATACTCTCTCCCTCCAATCTGATATCCAATCTTTCATCACCTAATCTTTTTGTTATCCTTATCACCTTACTCTTTCCTATATTCAATTTCAATTTCCTTCTTTTACATACCCTACCAAACTCATCCACCAACCTCTGCAACTTCTTTTCAGAATCTCCCAAAAGCATAGTGTCATCAGCAAAAAGCAGCTGTGACAACTCCCACTTTGTGTTAGATTCTTTATCTTTAACCCACACCTCTTGCCAACACCTGCGCATTCACTTCTCTTACAACCCCATCTATAAATATATTGAACAGCCATGGTGACATCACACATCCTTGTCTAAGGCCTACTTTTACTGGGAAATAATCTCCTCTCTCCTACACACTCTAACCTGAGCCTCACTATCATAAAACTCTTCACTGCTTTCAGTAACCTACCTCCTATTCCATATACCTGCAACATCTGCCACATTGCCCCCTATCTACCCTGTCATATGCCTTTTCCAAATCCATAAATGCCACAAAACCTCTTTACCCTTATCTAAATACTTTTCAGCTATATGTTTCACTGTAAACACTTGTTCATCTGCTATCCTACTCTTCGTCTTGCTCTTAATTCTTTCAATAATAATTCTACCGTACACTTTACCAGGTATGCTCAATAAACTTATTCCCTATAATTTTTGCACTCTCTTTGTCCCTTTGCCTTATAAAAGGAACTATGCACGCTCTCTGCCAATCCCTAGGTACCTTACCCTCTTCCATACATTTATTAAATAATAGCACCATCCACTCCAAAACTATATCTCCACCTGCTTTTAACATTTCTATCTTTATCCCATCAATCCCAGCTGCCTTACCCCTTTCATTTTACCCACTGCCCCACGAACTTCCCCAAACACTCACAACTGGCTCTTCCTCACTCCTACAAGATGTTATTCCTTCTTTCCCTATACACGAAATCACAGCTTCCTATCTTCATTAACATTTAACAATTCCTCAAAATATTCCCTCCATCTTCCCGATACCTCTAACTCTCCATTTAATAACTATCCTCTCCCTATTTTTAACTGTCAAGTCCATTTGTTCCCTAGGCTTCCTTAACTTATTAATCTCATTCCAAAACTTTTTCTTATTTTCAACAAAATTGTTGATAACATCTCACCCACTTCTCATTTGCTCTCTTTTATATTGCTTCACCACTCTCTTAACCTCTTTTTTTCTCTCCATACTCTTCCCTCCTTGCATTACTTCTACTTTGTAACAACCTCTCCCTTACTACTCTCTTTACATCATCATTCCACCAATTGCTCTTCTTCCCTCCGCACCCTTTCCTATAACCACAAACTTCTGCTGAACACTCTAACACTACATTCTTAAACCTACCCCATACATCTTCAACCTCGTTGCCTATACTCTCACTAGCCCATCTATCCTCCAATAGTTGTTTATATCTTACCCTAACTGCCTCCTTTTTTAGTTTATAAACCTTCACCTCTCTTAGTTGTTGCTTCTATTTTCCTTGTATCCCATCTACCTTTTACTCTCACTGTAGCTACAACTAAAAAGTGATCTGATATATCTGTAGCCCTCTATAAACATGTACATCCTGAAGTCTACTCAAATCTTTTATCTACCAATACGTAGTCCACCAAACTACTGTTATTACGCCCTACATCATATCTTGTATACTTATTTATCCTTTTTTCTTAAAATATGTATTGCCTATAACTAAACCCCTTTCTATACAACGTTCAATTTACACCTGGCACCCCAAACTTACCTACCACACCCTCTCTAAATGTTTCTCCTACTTGGTTTAAAAGTTCCTTATACATTCGCTTAACATCTCCCAAAATCTCTCTTTTCCTCTACACTACTCTCTTCTCCAGGTGCATACACGCTTATTATAACCCACTTTTCGCATTTGACCCTTATTTTGATCCACATAATCCTTGAATTTATACACTTATATTCCCTTTCTCCTTCCATAACTGATCTTTCAACATTATTGCTACTCCTTCCTTAGCTCTAACTCTCATATACTGCTGACTTAATCCCATTTATTTCTCCCCACTGAAACTCGCCTACCCCCTTCAGCTTTGTTTCGCTTAGGGCCAGGACATCCAACTTTTTTTCATTCAATCATCTCTTTCTTATCATCTGCACTACATCCACGCACATTCAAGCATCCCAGTTTTATACAAAAATCTTCTTTTTAGTAAATGTATACAGGAGAAGGGGTTACTAGCCTATTGCTCCCGGCATTTTAGTCGCCTCATACGACACGCATGGGAATATGCGTAGAATATGTGGAATATGCGTGGGAATCCTAAAGCTTTTTCCCCTTCCCGTTTACTCTCCACCCTCTAAGAGCCCCATCCTATGCAAAGCCCTCGAAATACCTAAGAGAACTAAGCTCAAAAGCAAAAATTTAATAAGGCACATGAAAAATTCTTGAAAATGTCTGCATTAATAACATTTCAAATTAATAAAATCTAATTACTACTTCGGTACCTGAAGTCTACCCTATCTGGTTAAGGCTAGCTACAATTCTGCCTCCGTGTGCTCCACATCAACCATAATCCAACCTTTCAAGTACATATTTTATATATATATATATATATATATATATATATATATATATATATATATATATATATATATATATATATATATATATATATATATATATATATATATATATATATATATAAACAGAGGAGACGCATCCTCAGATGTACCTAATTTTAAGAATTTTTCAAATTCAGGTAAGTTAGGTTTTAATTATATATATCTTTCAACAAACCGGCCGTCTCCCACTAAGGCAAGGTGAAATATCAGAGCCAGCAGGATCTGAACCCAAATCGGCGAGTCTCCACGAGTGTAGCTAGCTACCGCTACCGCCCTGATGCCCAAAACGTTAGATAACTTGCTGGACCACAAGCCATATTTTTTTTTTAACGCTGGGCACGACAGTGAGCCTCAGGCATGGTCTCCAGCTATTTCATTTTCCTCCTGTATTTTCTGGCCTCACGAGCGATATGTTTGGTGCCTTATGCAGGAACATAGAGCATTAGATTCTTCTCACTATCGACTGAGTAGAGTGATGTTGGAATAATAGTTCCCAGTTTTACTTCTCTGTCCCAGGTAAAATTTGGAGCATTCTAAACAGGGAACACGATACACTCAATCTTCCACACCTGCCGGGGAAATTTTAATTAGTTTATGTTTTACTATGGATTCATTTCCAAATGTCATTCTTACATTAAAATATTTTAAAGCCTTTGATAGCAAGATGAGGTTTTCACTTTACGGTAATATCAGTTATTTTTTTCTTAAGGATTGTGCTGCGTCTGTTCTGTATTATAAGAAATGCGTTTTGCCTGTGATGTTTTCTTAAATTTATTCCTTAGCAGTATATTAATCTACCATCTACCTGAGTACCTGTGTCAAGTTGTCCTATTCTCACAGGCCGGTCTGATTGACTTTTGAATTAGGTTGTTGATGGAAAATAAACAAAACAGTATAAAGTGATCCTTGATTGAAACGTTGCCCACACAGTGGGCTTTATCAACTTCGCAAACAGATTTCCTGGTGAATAGTACATAAGTATTTATAGGATGGAGAGTCAGGTGGAGAATGCTGGTAGGTTGGATTTGAGACGGACCTGTAAGGGACTACCGAGAATCCTTGGGGGTCTCTTACAGGTCTCTCAAATCCAACCTACCCAGCATTTTCCACCTGATTTTCCATCCGTAAATACTCATGTACTATTCACCCAGGTAGATCTGTTTGTGACTTGATAAAACCCACTGTGTGAGCGAAACGTCAATAAAGGATCATTATACTCCTTTAATTTTCCATCGTGTCGGTATTTTTATACCATTTATTTCCAGGTTGTTACTGTTGGCGGCCTGCTCTCCCACGCAGACTGCCAATTGCATGTTACAGATATCTAGCTGCAGATTTAGTACACCTTTAATCATCAAATTCGCAATTGTTTTATCAGATTTGCTTCTGAAAGGCTTAACAAAATCTTTGCTACCTGGAGGATTCACTCACACTGTGTGGGACTTAACTCTGCAAAATGACTGACATTTCTACATGAAAATATAAACACCGACCCGTATTCCAGTACGGTATTTAAACCCATTCACGCAGTGTGACAAAAATCTTAAAGTGTTCTACACAGGGCTAAACTTTTTTTTTAAAGAAACAATAGCCTGGTGGGTGGACAGGAGCGTGTGCTCAGGTGCAGGAGCAGAGCATGATCCTATGAGGCTGGGTGGGTGGTGGCAGTGCTTGCCTTGACCGGCACACGGTTCGTCACTGCCCACAAAGATTAGGTAAACCTGAGCTGGGATTCCCCGCCCACACACCAAGCGGGGCCCACACCACCACTATCAGATTTAATTGTGAATCTGAGTTAACGAGACTTGGGCAAACTAAATAAACGACTTCCAAACAAAAACGTAAATTTAAAATATAATGTTTCATTAAAGCTAACCATTAGTTTGTTCCACTGAATCAGGAAGAGGTTGGCCTACGTCACGAGGACGTATTGTCCTCCTCATTATTAACTCAACTGAAGTTTCTATGCATTTTTAACTATAGCAGTTTTCATTCTACAAAGGGCGCCTGAGTGAAAGGAATTAAATCTACCATCCCCTTTATCTGATAAAACTGTATCACTCTCATTTCCCAGGTGCTATACTGACTTCTACGGGTTGAGCACCTGGGAATAAGTGAATATAGTAGTTGTAAAGGAGTGAGCCATGTGTGCAGTCACACAGCTTGTTAACAAAACACTCACAGAGGCTATAATCACAGTTTACGATGGACAGGTTTTTATACAGCGGTACTGTATGCATAATGATGCAGGCCATGGTCAACCAATGTGCCAGCTGCTATATACGACACCACAAACACTGTTACACTCGTGCTACATACCAAGATAACGCCAAATTAACTGCCGTGCAGAAAAATATATACCTAGGAATTTAGACAATGATCAGAAATACTAATTAAAATGAAAATCATACAGTAATCCACTAACAAAAGCTTATGAAATTCGTGCGTAACTTCACCTTAAAACTCAACGATGAAGAAACAGCCGCCAGATCACACGTCAACAACTCCTTGAATACACATACATTCAAGCAGAGCAGTGTCATGCTCCGCTGTTTGGCGGCATTCTCTTCTACATCCTGCAAGAGCAATCATTCGACCTTCAAGCAGTGCGGAATAATCACAGAGGAGGAAGCACTCATACGTCTTTTACATCTTAACAAGAAAAGCAACGTGCTCTGTCGACATATTAATTAATCAAAGAAACTCTCAGAGACACTTGGTACGCCTTCAGCCTGCCTTTGGTAGTCGCAACAGTTTAGTATCTTTCGTTAAAGTTTTATTCCCAACCTCCCAACACTACATAGTTAATTTACACTTGACTATCATACAAAACGTTCACAATTTACGAGCGTATTATTAGTGTTTAGCAGCACTACTAAATCTAATGAAGATTAGTTTTCCTTTAATTACGATTCACTAAAAAAAAATAAAGGTCAAAAGTCAAAGAAAATGACTCGCAAACAAATTACGATCCCTAAACAAGGTTGTACACCTTTCAACACATTAAAAATTCAACCTATTTTCAGCGTGAAAACCAAGGGCAGGTGAACCATAGGTGACGTTCACGCTATTGCTCTGCATATTGCTTATGGAAAAATAAACACTGGCAGAAAATCGCATCAGTGTGAGCCGTACTGGTGAGCAGACAGCTGCAGCTTACCTCCAACCCCAACGTGTATTTTGGGAATCCTAAAACAATACCAAAGCTTTTCCCCTTCCGTTTACTCTCCACCCTCTAAGAGCCCCATCCTATGCAAAGCCGGCGAAATACCTAAGAGAACTAAGCTCAAAAGCAAAACTTTATTAAGGCACATGAAAATTCTTGAAAAATGTCTGCATTAATAACATTTGAAAATAATAAAAAATCTAATTACTACTTCGCTACCTGAAGTCTACCCTACCTGGTTAAGGCTAGCTACAATTCTGCCTCCGTGTGCTCCACAGCAACCACAATCCAACCTTTCAAGTACATATTACAAATATTAACAACTATCACTCGTGTAAAATTCATCTGGGTTTCCTTTGTATTTATGTATACAAGTATGTACTCAGAGTTGTGGTAGCGGAGGTCGTAATTTAACTTTTGTTCTCCACTCATTACCTCAGAAAATTGGGCGGCATATACTGGCTCCTGGCCTCATGGGCTACCAACTGGCTCTCTAGTTTGCCTCAACTAATGCCACTTGTTTACAACCCTAAGATATGCTAAAAATATTTCTTAACATCTATGTGGCTCATCTGAATACTTTGCTTTCAGCTGTATCCTACTGCCTCTATACCTTTCTAACCTCTATAGTAACCTCTGAGTAACTTATACGTCGTTATCATGTCTTCCATGGTCCCTCTAATCCAAGGGAAGTGTATGTTTGCATCCATCGCTCGCTCTCTCTCTCTCTCTCTCTCTCTCTCTCTCTCTCTTCTCTCGCGCTCTCTCTCTCGCTCTGCCTCTCTCGCTCTCGCGCTCTCTCTTCCCTCGCGCTCTCTCCTCGTTCTCGCGCTCTCTCTCGCGCTCTCTCTCCTCTCGCCTCTCTCTCCTAAGCTATGATTTAAAATATTCCGAGTAAAGTTTTGCTGCCAGAAGCAAGCTAACAGGATGCTTGACTTTACTGCAAGAAATTCGAGCGCAAAATATCAGAAACATTAACCCTGCAATACTCCTATCAATATGTGCAACAGTTGGGTATCTTTACTGTTGAAACGTTTCACCTACACAGTAGGCTTCTTCAGTCAAATACAGAGGTAGCAGGTGTAGTAACGAAGTCAAGATGATGTAATCACTCCATCAACCTTGAGAAATAGTATTTGAGGTGGTCAGTCCTCAGCCTGGAGAAGAGTTCAGCTCCATGGTCTGGAACAATGTGAAGCTGAAGCCTGAGAATGGAGTCTTAAATACTGTCGAAGGTGAGATGGAAGAACTTGGAGACGTTGCAGGAACGGATTCACTAGTTAAAGCAAAAGGCAAGAATTGAGGAGCACTGCAGCAAGCCTACTGGTCCATGATAGGCATGTCTCTCTGAACTTAACCCTTCATTCTTAACTATTAGTTAAGCGATGAATTTGTGAAAGCAAACCCCAACAGCATAACTGATAGAACGACGACCAAGAAGAGTTCTGGGGGTACCAAGTTCTGGGGCAGTACAGTGGTCTACTGGTATTGAGATACAATGGTCCAAATCTACACAAAAAATACTCAATTCAGAGATAAGGAAATAAATCCACTAAAAAACAAGGGCGTTGTAAACAATTCGAGAATACCCAGCATCAGAGATTCACCCTTTTATCACAACTTTTCCTACTTAATAAATGAGACACTTGTGGAACACTTGAGTATCTCTATTCTGGAAACGTTTCGCCAGCCAGTGACTTCAGTTCAATCCAGAGAAAAGTGGAAGATGGGAAGTTTGAGATAATCAGTCTCTCAGTCTGGATTACCTCAAACTCCTCATCATCCACTTTTCTCCGCACTGGACTGAAGACGCCACTGTTTGGCGAAACGTTTCCAAATGTTTCAAAAGTGTCTCATTTATCAACTTGTCGATTTTCTAATCCATTTATTCACACCACACTTTTCCTACTTCTCAGCCAGGCTTGTCTATGATTGCTTGGTCAACCAGGCTGTTGTTGCTGGAGGCCTGCTGACCCACATATCCATCACAGCCATTGATCAGGCACTGAAATGTAATTGTCAGGTTTCCTCTGAAGACTTTAACACGTGTTCCGGCAGTGTTTCTGATATCTACGACAAGATGTCAAATAGTCTGAACCCCACAAATGTTGATACCATGTTTTATTACTTAGCTCACAGCGCCCCTACTTTTCACTTGGCTTATTTTGCACTTTCTCCCGTTTCTCTCTAGTATGTTATGGCAATGTGAAGATTTGGGATTAGGCCGTTAAATACTTTCCACATATATAGTATCATGTATCTCCCTTTCGCTCCAGAGTACATATTTATAACTGAAGTGTTTACAGTAATTTAAATGCTGTATTGGCTCTGTGTAGGAGGCCGTAAATGATCTCTATATATGTTCCAACTCTGTTCTGAAAGGACCGTCAACACTAAACAAAACTAAGAGAATACAACCAATTTGTTTTGAAAGTTATTATCAACCCCGTCATTTTCCTGGCTTTTGTGATATATGCTTTACTGTTTTCTTTAAAAGAATGGTCATCTGACAGTATTATACCCAGGTCCTTCACCTGTTCCTTTTGTTCTATTTGGCGATCATCTTCTATTTTATATAGGGTCCCTTTTAGTTCTTCATTTATTCCATGTCTAAGCAGTTGGAACTTGTCACTAATGAATGTCATGTTATTCTCTACTTCCCACTAGAAGATGTTGCTTATATCTTAGTTTTTACAGAAGAAATTATCATGTTTATTTTGATACCATCCACAAATGATGGTACGAAACTGTGGCCAGTTCTTTTATGTCAGCAAATGAGGATAACAGTGAAAGGCGCCTGGATCATACCTTGGCATATCTGAACTGTTTACTTTGCTAATGCTAGATTTTGTTCTGTTCACTACTATTTTGCCAAAGTGAATACCCATATGCCCGTTTTCCTCGTTATACCTATCCCATGATTGTATTTTTCAAATGCTTTTGCAAAATTCATGTATACTACATCTGCATTTGGTATTCTTCCAATGCCTCCGTAATCTTGTCATTAAAGTTTAGTAGCTGTGACAAGCATGATCTTCCCGCTCTGAATTGTATACGTTGTTTTTCCATAAAACTTTTAATTCGGCATTTCATCTCCTTTCAAAGACTTATTGATGTGTAGTGCTAGGGCTACAGGTCTGTAATTTTGGTAAGCGCTCTCCTGCCTTCTATATGCAAAAGGAGCTACGTATGTCTGCACTTTTAAAGTCTGACGTTTCACAGAGATCTAAGCTCTTTCTCCAAACGATATTGAGTGTTCTTGCTAGCGTCATTTTGCACTTCTCTATTAATAGAGAATTTCATAAATCCGGTCCAGCTGTTGTGTGAGTGGGTATGTTTTCTATTTCTTTAGCATAATTTACAGGATAAGTACCTATGTCAGTTACATGATTAGCGTGGCCTTCAGAAGTAATGAAAAAGAATTCTGTATTTTTACCCTGCTTTCGTTTAGTGGAATGATGAACATTGATTCATATTGGCCTTTCATAATTTCGCTCATTTCTTTTTTCGTAGTCAGTGCATGAATATCCGGTGACTTACGGTCCAGTACTATTGGTAGTTCTTAATTGAATTGTTCATGTGTAAAAAAATTTGGGGTGTCCTTGCAATTTTTTGGACAGCTTTTTGTTACTCATGTCGTGCTTCTGACTGGCACAAAAGTTTTTGTTTTATCTCTATAATCTATGTTCAGGGAGTCGTTAATCAGGCTTAAGGTTGATAATCCGAACGAATTCTTATGAAGACTCAAAGCCTAGTCAACGTCTCAAACATTTATGATTTAACTCTAACCCAACTAGACATTGAAACAGCTATTGAGAACATGCCAAGGCACTCTGCACCAGACCCAGACTCGTGGAATTCAGTGCTCATCAAGAACACGGGTCATCGCACAGTCGTTAAAAACAACGGATACAGCACCACTCCACAGCTATTGACTAATAACACTAACGTCCTATGTTATAAAAATCTTTGAAAAGATTTTGAAAAGCAATATCGCTAACCACATGAATTCCCAACAATTGCAACTTAGGATACCATGAGTTCAGATAAGGTCCCTCCTGCCACTTGTAACTACTGGATCATATGACATGGTCTTAAGGTGCACTGGAAGAAACAAATGCAGATACAGCATATAAAGATTTTGCAAAAGCCTTCAACAATTACGACCATGATGTAATAGAGCACAAAATGTGTGCAAAAGGAATAACTGGAAAAGGGGCAGATGGATTTTCAAATATCTAACCAACAGAACACAAAGAGTAATAAGTATAAACGTTGGTAATTGATGCCGAAAACTGGTTTAAAGGACATTTGAGCAAACACTAGCCCATTTTATTAGAAAACGTTTCGGTTCTGGGACTTGATCACTTCTAACACATTTTAACTGTGTTAGAAGTGATCAAGGTCCAAGGATCGAAACGTTTTCTAATAAATATGTCCTTGTGTTTGCTCATGTGTCTTTAAAAGAGTAATATAATATTCAGCAGAGTTGAGTCAGAGGTTGCCACAGTGAAAAGCTCTGTTTCCCAAGGCACAGTACTCGCCCCAAGTCTTTTCCTCATCCTCATATTTCACATAGACAATCTCATCCTTTGCATACGATACTAGAATTTGAGTGTCATCCATCGAGGATACAGCAAATTTCCAAGCTGATATAAACCAAGTCTTCCAATGGGCCGCAGAACACAATATGATGTTCAATAAGGGCAAATTTCAGTTGCTACTTAACTGAAAAATTGAGAAAATACAATTTAGAACGGAGTATAAAACTAATTCTAACCACTCACAAGAGCGAAAAACTAATGTGAAGGACTTTGGGATGATAATGTCAGAAGACCTCACTTTCACGGGTAACAACAGTTCATTATTACAAATGCGAGTGAAAATGATAGGATGGATAAAGTGAACCTTCAAAATAAGCGATGCCAAGCTAGAAATATTAAAATACACTAACAGATTCGTAAATTCGCCTACCTTAAGTAGGCGAATTTACAGATCTAGAGAATGTACACGGAACCTTCACTGCATGTAAAACTTCAGTCAAGCACCTAAATTACTTGGAATGGTTAAAGCTTCTTGATCTGTACTATTTGGAACGAAGGCGAGAAAGATGCATCATAATTTACACCAGGAAAATCCTTGAGGGAATGGTCCCAAATATGCACAAAAAACACTTCTTACGAAAGCAAGTGGCACGGCAGACTACAAAATATTCCCAATGAAAAGCAAGTTGCAATGAGTACAAAGAGGCAGAACATTATGTAAGGGGCCCAAGACTATTCAACAACCTCCCACCATACATGAGAGGGATTACCAATAGACCCCTTGCTATCTTCAAGACGGAACATGGATAGATTCCTAAAGTCAGTTCCTGTTCAGCCGGGCTGTGGTTCGTACGGTGCGTGTGGCCAACAGTAACAGCCTGGTTTATTAGGCCTTGATCTACCAGGAGGCACGGTCTGGGACCGGGCCGCGGAGGCGTTGATCCAAGGAACTTCTCCAGGATTTTTATATTTTTTTATTTTGTGTCAGTTATTTATCCGACTACACAAATTCTTTGAAGATGTTCCGCATCATCCACAGTGTGATGCGTATGTTAGTCTGCTGGCAGCAACAGCCTTACTAGTCTGGAGGGTACCAAAAATTCGATCTCTCTCTTAGTGAATTGTGAAAAAATACATTACAGGTACGAGGCAGTTTAGCCAATGAGTAAGCACGTTAGTTGCAGCTCCTGAATCAACATCAGAAACAATGAGGAGAAAGAAAAGGTCATGGCCTCGAGTTTTTAGCAAGCACGTATATCCTTGTTCCCGAGTCTGTGTAAGTTACATGAAGGAAAACACGCAGTGTGTGGCTATCCTCTCCAACAAGAGCACAGTTTGAAACTGCCTTGTTCGGGGTGAGTTATATGCATGGCATTTACCAAACCTGCTATGAATAACAACCTAGTTGATCAGGCCCGATCACCGGGAGGCCTGGTCGTGAACCGGCCGCGGGCGTTGATCCCCGGAAGACCCTCCAGGTGGGTGTAATATTAAAATACATAAGATGAATTTCGCACAAAATGATGAAAGTACTATAAACATCGTTTAACATTCCACCATGATTTTGTAGATGAAAGTAGAAGTTGAGTGGCATCCACTGAGGACTTATCAACTCCTGAAACCCACACGAGCTGGGTCTATTAACGAGCTACATAAAATGTTAAATAATTAGAAATTTAAGTTACCCCGCTCTGGAAAAAAATCACATCTGAAAAATTCTAGGATTGGTTTTAAATTTGCATACCGAAATTACTCCGTGCGTGAGCACGAAATTCGATAGATGGTGCAAAATGAAAGGAGTATCCAGAGATAACTCAAAAAGTTTAAATAACCCAAGAATAACACCCTCTCTTCATATATAAATGAATCACCAAGCGACCCCTGTCTTTAAGATGGAACTTGATAAGTTTCCTAAGTCAGTTCCTGATGAGCCGGGCTGTGGTGCATACGTTGGCTTGCTGATAGCCTATTATACTAATTGATCAGCCTATTAAATAGGCCTGGTCCAGTAACTAGGACAGCCGTGGAATCGAGGATATCATCCAACTTTTCTTTTTTTTTTTTTTCAACAAGTCGGCCGTCTCCCACCGAGGCAGGGTGACCCAAAAAGAAAGAAAATCCCCAAAAAGAAAATACTTTCATCATCATTCAACACTATCACCACACACATACATAATCACTGTCTTTGCAGAGGAGCTCAGATACGACAGCTGAGAATTGTCCCTCCCAGCTGTCACTATCCCAGACCCCTCCTTTAAAGTGCAGGCATTGTACTTCCCATTTCCAGGACTCAAGTCCAACTAAATCAATTAACTGGTTTCCCTGAATCCCTTCACACAATGTTACCCTGCTCACAATCCAACAGATCGTCATGTCCCAAAAACCATTCGTCTCCATTCACTACTATCTAACTTTTCATGTACTATAATAAATAAGCGCACGTGTGGACTGTGGAGTCCATTATATGTTTACAGGAGGAAGGTGTAAACATGGGTTATCGGGTCGGGGACTAGATTATTAAACCCTTTTTGCACTCTGGCAGGATTGGCGGACTTAACGAAAAGAGGAGAGACAAATACATAATTTATACACGGAAGGTACTTGAGAACGCGCTCCAAAATCTGCACACTGCCATAACATTACGGAGAGAAATATATGAAAGAAAATGTATAATAAACTCAGTAAAAAGCAGGGGCGCCGTGGGCAAAATAAGAAAACCTTGTATCAACATCCGTGGACGCAGATTATTCAACAGTGCATTAGAAGATATCAGAAACACTGCCGAACCTAGCATAGTTTTCAAGAGGAAATTAGACAAATACTTCCGCCAAGTGCTGGAACAACCAGGCTCTGATGTATTTGTGAGCCAGCAACAGAATGATTGATCAGGCAAATACCAGACAAGCCTGGTCCACGGACGGGCTACAATATTAACGCTAGATAAAAATCTCATTTAATTAATCATGTTAAGAAACCTTCCGAGAGTTCCTCTATTACTTATTAATCCTATAATATTTGTTTTCCAACCTTGGAGGACTGGTCTGAGACCAGGCCGTGGGGAAGAGAATCTCCAGAACCACTAACAGGTCTCTACAGCATCATTATAACTGTAAAAACCATGTTGAAGACGGAAAGACCTAAAAAGTGGGTGAACTCTTTTAAGATGTGTTCCACAGTCAGCTGCACGCCACGAGACAGTACACAGAGGCCGGGAAAACAAGGAAGGAAGGAGCACTTCCAACAGGTGGCTATGGGGATTTTAATCCTATATTTATTTTCCAGCCTAGCAGGCTTGAACCGAGACCAGGCCACAGGGACGACATTCCTCGAAACAACCTAACACTTATAAAGCAAGAAATAGTTACAGAAATACCTTTTCTGGGACATATTTCAATGATAATTAGCTTAGATAAGAATTAAGTACAATTTAGATATTTGTCACACGTAGTTAATAGACAAGGTCAATAGTTAAGGTCACAATATTAAACATTGTACCGTATGTGAAACATGAAAGTGTCATCAGATTAGTATGCAATGTGAAAACACATTTTTAAACATAACATGGATAACGTGACCCATTTTTATGTATTGACCAAAGCACATTATATATACAACGATGTAGATAAATGGTTCAGAGAACCGACAAGTTGATAAGATAAATTAGACACATGTACATCACTTGGGTATCTTTAATGAGGAAACGTTTCGTCAATACAACGTTTCAGTCCAATACAAAGAATGGTGAGGATTAGAAGGAGTCTGATGTAATCAGTCCCTCAGCCTGGAGTAGATGTAATCAGTACATAAATCCTCAAAGATGCACGCTTACATGTAGAGGAATAATAATCCTTGTTTGGTGTACACTCATGCACACCTTGACAAACTAGGCCGCCAGATTGCCATCTGTTGCTGGGTCACATTTAAACCATTTAATTTCTAGTTGGGTATTATTATTACATTCTCAAGAAGTGCTGAACCGATAGGGGTCCTTCAACACCTAGGGAATAAGAGGCAATCCCTTGAATCAAGAGCCCTTCCCAAGCATCAAGACATTCCCTTGTAGTCTAGGCGGACAATAATCTAAAAAAAAAATCACTCAGGCAGTCAGGCGTGTGCCAGTAACTGGTGTATCAGAATTATCATTAAATATGACTGGTGAGTGATGCAATAGTACAGTGTCTGAGTATGCTGCAGTGTGGTGGGCCCTCACCCTGACCTTGGTACCTCCTCTCAGCTGCTGCTGCTGTGTCCGGCTACATGTCTGGTGGTGGTGCTCTGTGTCCGGCTACATGACTGGTCTACCTACCTACCTGGTGGTGGTGTTTTATGGGTGTGTCCGGGCACATGACGGGGGGGTTTTTTTATGAGGTGTCCGGGTACATGACGGGGGGGGCTTTATAAGTGTGTCCGGCTCCATTTGTAACTTTTTATACTACACTCTAAAAACACTTGTATACCCATTTTTAACAGTTAAATCTGATATTTGAAAGTCCCTGACCATCCGGTTCTTCAAGAACTGTACGGGATTGTTTTTACATTTACGTTTCAATGGACAACTTGATCAGTAATTTATATGAAAAAAGTAAACACAAAGTTTTGCTCTCTTGCCTTCAAGCTTCATGGCTTTCACGCCAGTGAATCATTTTACACTCCGCATAAATTATTTAGTACATTAGACGTTAATGTGAATGAGATCCAGAAGATTTCATTTCTTGAGAGAGAGAGAGACAGACAGACAGTAAGACAGAACAAGTTAATAATATATTCTTAGTGTTTCTTTCTTAATGAAGGTAAGAAAGAGCTTTGATGTCCTTTTCTGCAGCCTCTACAATTTCTTACGTAAAGACGAAAGGCAGTGAAGAAAAATAAGAGAAATGAAAACATTGATAAAAAAAGATAAGAGTAACGTTAGATAAAAATGAATTACGGAGAATTTTATATAAACTGGGGTAATGTCACCCCAGCTGGTAAGATAACTGCATAAAGAAAAAAATACGTCTGCTGAAAACTATCTACTTCGAGATAACCAGAGCCAGAGATGGAAGGTAAGAGAGCAAGATATGAAAGATGAAGAGCGAGAGACATAAAAGGTGAGAAAAAATGGGAAAGCAAGAAAGACGAAATTTGAAATGTTAGAGGAGACACAGACAGACAGAAAGAGAGCCAAACAGGCATAGAGAGCCACACACACACATTGACAAATGAGTGAGAGAGGAGGGGAAAGACAGGAGGGAGGGGAAGAGAGAAAAGGAGAGGGGAAGAGAGAGAGAGAGAGAGAGAGAGAGAGAGAGAGGGGGGGCCAGAGCAAAGCAAAAAGTAGCGCAGCGCAGAGCAAAGCAAAGAGTAGAGCAGCGCAGAGAGAGAGGAACCAACTGGGAGACGAAAGGAGACGAATGGAAGGGAGGAAAGATCGATATGGAGAGAGCAGAGATACCAAGAGAGAAGTTATGTGGGCAGCATCGGGTTTACCAACATACCCTGAGACTGAGAACACGAAAGTGGAAACTGATGATAAGTTCACTTATCTATTACAAGTTTCTGGCCACCACTGAGCAGGGTATTAGTGGTTCCATGCCCCAGAGCTTCCCATGGCCTAGTCTCGCTCATTTGTATCGATCAATATGTACAAAAGTTAATGTGATTGGTGTGAGCAGCGACATCTTCGGTATATAACCACAGGCTCTCAATGCAAATTATGTATTTGGGCGGTTTAATATATCTTGAGGGTAAACATTTACTGCTGGTGGAATATAACTAACATTAAACCTCTCGTTAGCCCGCAAAAATCTATGTCACATTCGCAACTTTGCAAAATCTGACCAATAACTAGACAGTTCATTAACCCAGCCAAAGTTTTAAATCTCATCTCATCTCACCAAAAAATTCCGCCACATGCATTCCTTTCTTACGTAAGCATGTTGGCGCATAGCAGGTAACACCTGACAAGCCTCAAGTAACCACAAGTGTGCCCGGCAGGTACTCTTGCCACCTCATGATGCTTTCATTTGGCGGGATAATTCCCAGGAGACATCCATGACCCCGCGTCTTGCTAGGATGCTGCTGCCCTTCCTTCACTGCACTATCTTCAAGCTTCAAAACCTCTTACCATATTTTTTGTATTCCCAAGAATCTACAATAATCAAGTAAGTTTATTTAGGCACAGGTACACACAAGTACAGTTATCATACATAGTGCAAATTACCTAGGCTAACCCAGATGAGTCGGCGACTTATTTCCCCTTGTTATAAACTTGCAAATCAAACTCGCATTAAAAATCTTGTAACTTAATAATAAAGCAAAAAATAACTGAATGGTATCAGTACTGACTCACCACAATCTAAATGGAAATAAGTTTTCTGCAGCTGAGGTTGGTACAGGTAGCAGCATCCCCACAGTTCTCTCCCCACAACCCGCCCCCACACTCATAACCTCCAGTGTTGCCTAATCGATATACCAGCTCCCGGATGATATGCAGACTTTTTAAGACTATAACACCGTCCTCTCTAATGTCGTGACTGACCCGGGTAACATATATATTTTTTTAAATTTATAGTAAGTTTTTATCCCGTATTTTGGGGCAGGCGCTGTCAACTAGTCATATTTAATTTTTTTTTTTTTTTGGGGGGAAAGGGGTTTTTGTTCATTAGTGAAGTGACACCCGGGAGAGCAGCCGACCGAACCAGCATGCATGCATGCCGCACAGTCCAGTGGAACCACCAACCCCCACCCAACACACTACTTCAGGTGTCCCTACAACGTCACGTCAGTGATACACCCGCTGACCCTTCACTTTAAACCCGATAACAACGGGCGATACACTGTACTATCTTGCAACACTGAATTATTCCCTCTAGGACAGTGTGTAAATGTTATACCGAAAAGTTAATAAACACAGGTGCAGCACTTAGGGGCCGAAGTTCGCCCTAAACCTTCCCAGGAGCAGAGGAGACAGAGCGGCAAAAATGTAAAGACGATGTCATCAGTCCATCACCTTTAAGCGTAGGTTTGAGGTGGTCGCCCCCAGTCTCAGGGACTGACCACCCAGCCCCGTCTTCCCGGGGGGAGGACGATTACACCGTCTTTATATCTCTTCTTCTGCTCTGCCTCCTTCTTGACTGGGAAGCCTACTGTGTGGGCGAAAGTTCGAAAAAAACCTTTTCAAATGTCTTACCAACGATCCATTGCACAAGAAAATTGCAACTTGCAGTCACAATCACACGTCCCTACCTGTTGTCCGAGGCTTGTGCTAAGCTTGTCTACATCCCAGCTTATCAATCGTTGTTCTCCCCTTCGTAATGTAAATCCGTTAAGTTAGCTAACTTAAGTAACATTTTGTTCAGGAAACTTTACTCAACTTGGCCGTCGTTAGCGCTTTATATTTGTGTACAAACTTCGCTTGGCCTTCGAAAAACTTTAAAATCACACGTTCCCAAAAATGAGTCGCTTGGACACGACACACTGATTGCAAATAAGTAAATTACATGACGAAACACACGAATGACACTGTTACAAGTTGCAGCAGCGGAGCGCAACACCCCCCACCTTCTCCAGCGCACCGCTGCGTACGACCGCAAATTGCACCCGGGAACACAGGGCTGTCCCACGTCTACACTGATGGGGACCCCCACAATGAAATGGATTGATTTCTCCTCTTAATTTTAAAAAGTTTAATAAAATAAAAAACACTCAGGGATACGATTAAACAGCCTCTTCCTCTCACAAATTATTCCCATATTAGCAATACAAGGGACGTATCTCATATATTTTGCTCAAAAGTAAAAAAAATTGTTTTTGTTTTTAAAACAATTTGTCTTTGTAAATTATTATATATGTGGATTATAGATCAGCAGGATCCATAGTTTAAATGAGACGAACCACTTCATTTGCGGGAAAGACATACTTCAGAGCCTCTGCTAACATCAAATCAGTGTCTTTTTTAAAATTAAAAATTTAATAAAAGGTTTATTCAGGTATAAAAAAACAGTTACATAGTTTTCATAAAAACAGCATATGTGTAGAAAACAGATAACCCAAAAATAGACAGTGACTTTTTTCCATTTCATTTAATACTGTAG
>WNWK01031389.1:0-22739 GCA_009830355.1 Cherax destructor
CTAGCTTAAGTTTGTAACTATTTACTAGTGACAGGGAATTGCTAGGTTAATCTATCATAACAACAACTTACAGTTCAGTTGGGTTGGAGGCTAACAGTGTACATTTTAATTCTGAGTCAAGTCAATATAAGTAAAGAAAGTCGTTAAGCTTGTCGAGGAGCTTTGGGACTCATTTATTCTCACCTAATACCGTATCGTGTTGTGGGGTGGGCTAATTAAAGTACAAATTTGTAACACACTCTTGACTAAACCACAACAATGATGGGTGAAACTCAGAAAGAAACTGCCCTATCTCTAAGTCAGCTATAGCGGTCTATGAGTGCCCACAAGGGACGCTTAATCAAGGCGAGTAGGGAGTGCCGAGATAACAAACAAAGCCCAGATGTAGATTGCGGGGATCTAGAAAGCTGTCTGGAGTTTTTAGAGGGAAAGCTAGAAGCCTTTGAGACAGCCTATCTGCGTTATGAGGCAGGAGCCAATGCAGCAGATGAGTCTGAGGATATTGTTGAGGCAGTTCAGAAGGAATAAGATGAGCACGAGGCCGAATGTAAAGCGGAGATGAAACTCTGCAAACAGTTAATGAAAACATTGAAGGCTAATATAGCAGGGGCAACAAATAATAGTACAGGGCACACGGGCCGCCACAGTCCTTCTAGAATGTTACCCAGATTGCCTACATTGAATCTACCAATGATCGACGGAACTTTGACAGAGTACATTGCTTTCTGGGATCAGTTTTAATCCCAGATAGATGACAGAATGATTTGTCAGATGCCACCAAACCACAGTATTTACGTTCACAGTTGGACTTGGTCTGGCATTACCAAACCACTTATATTAATTATCAACATGCTAAGGATCAACTAAACGATGCGTTTGGCAACACAGAGGAGATAATGGTGGCTATATTTTATTGATTGGCAGATCTTGAGGTTTGCCGTCATAACCGTCAGAGCTTAGAGAAGTTCCGAATCGAAGTTATGAGCTTGACAAATAGTCTCAAAGATTTACATGATTGGGGAAGATCAGAATGGATAGTCAGCTGGTTGATTCAGAGGGGTTGGAAGATCTCGTTTCTCATTTGAGCATAGGTGAGAGAGGAGTCACCACCATCATCACATAAACAGACAGTTAGCTACTCAGAAAACTTGGGAGATCAATTTAAAGCTCATAAGGCTAATGTTGGAGTGTACTATGACAAAGAAATGTCTAAGACAAGGACCTCTAAGCAGACCCTCAGAGACACTCCTTCCAGAGTATGCGTGTTCTGCGAAGGCGAACACACTAGCTCGAGTTGCTCTCAGTATACAACACTGAGCAGTAGGCGGAAGAGACTAAAGGAGTTGCAGCTATGCTTAAGGTGCTGTGGGGACATGAGGCAGAAGATTGCCAGGGAAGTGCTATAACTGCCAGAAGGTAAGCACCATACTGCACTACGTCCCAACAATTTAAGGGAACCCCAGGCTAGTAGGGACGTTTCTACGGTAGAGATAGAGAGTCCGAGCCTGAAGTGGTAGCCAGCGTGATTAGTGGGCAAAGTCTCTAATCTGAGTGAGAATCACTGAGGTGCTGCCCTACCTACAGTCATGGCAGGGGTTGTGAACGGGAACAGGTCAGAAACAACCCGATTATTCATTGACTCGGGAGCACAAGTGTCCATGATAACAGAAGTTGGTGGCTAAGTTAAAGTTGAAGGCCACCGACAAAGTTAGTGCGATGTTGGGAGGTGCTATAAGTCAGGGCCCTCCCAAGTCTTACGATGTTGTGGATGTCACTATTAAATTGGATGGACATCGCAGAAATATTACAGCCTGGTAGTAAAGACGTTACCTGCGGCAATTATGGCCAGAGGTCTTGCTGCAGCAGCCAAGCGATTGAAAGACCTTGGCGTGAAGCTGGCCAACCAGGACATTACCACTGACACAATCAGAAATGTAGGTATCCTGGTGGGAGCCAACAAGCTAGATGACTTCCTGTCTACACGACGGACTATTAAAAGAAGGAATTGGTTTATACAGATCCCCAGTAGGATATATCATGTTAAGTAAAGGACACAAATGCAACTAATGTGACATTTTATTGTGGCAACGTTTCGCTCTCCAGGAGCTTTTTCAAGCCGTTACAAGGATACATGGACACAGAGGGTATAAATATACTCTCAAAGTGAGGTGTAATACTAGTGGTGGTAGACGTAGTAGTGATATAAGTAGTAGTAGTAGTAGTAGTAATACAATAAGGTAGAACAATCAATATGCACATGAGTAAAGGTGATAAAACAACTCTTGGGAGTATAACAATAGGTTAGACAAATATTTCTGCTGGAGGTTGGAATGAGAAGGCCTGTAGGAGTGTTCCACATCTACGATGTGCTTGTGTTGAAATAGCAGGAGAGACTATGTGATGGTATGGTTAACTGTTTTCAGGAGGATTCTTGCTAAGACTTCAGAGATGGTGAAGCTGCCTTTGTTTTGTTTAATTGTGTTAGAAACAGCGATAAGTGTGATTCAAGGCACTTGCTCTGCGGAAATAAGTTTCTTTGATTTCTAAACGGGCGTCTTTGAATTTCTGAGATGATTGGGAATTTCGGTGTTGTACGCAGGCGTTGTTCAGGTTATCGTTCCTGCATGCATAATGTGTTCATTGAGGCGTGTTTCGAGGTTTCTTGCTGTTTCTCCTACATAAATTCTGTCGGCCTCCACAGGGTATAGTGTAGACCCCTGCGTTGACTGGTTTGTGCTTGGATTTTGTCCTGGTTAGATCTTTATAGAAGTACTGGAAGCGATGGCGACTCTAGTGTTAGGTATCAAGTGTTAGGTATCATCATCGGATTCTTCCTAAGAGCTTACCGAATTTGTAGTCCTGAGTTTCTTGACGAGGAATGTACATACATTCACCAAACCTTCACTGATTTACATTTTCCTTCCTTTTCATCAAAGATTGCAAGAAAAGAGCGCTTCAGATCATTATTTCTCCACGCGTCAACACCACCAAACAAAGTTATAATTCTTCCCAACAGCCAGGTTGCATCCAACATTTCTAAAGTATTTGCACAAGCTAACACTAGAGTCGCCATCGCTTCCAGTACTTCTATAAAGGATCTAACCAGGACAAAATCCAAGCACCTTGAACCAGTCAATGCAGGGGTCTACACTATACCCTGTGGAGGCTGCAACAGGATTTATGTAGGAGAAACAGCAAAAACCTCGAAACACGCCTCAATGAACACATTAATGCATGCAGGAACGATAACCTGAACAACGCCTGCGTACAACACCGAAATTCCAACAATCATCTCATGAAATTCAAAGACGCCCGACTAGTAATCAAAAAACTAATTTCTGTAGACGCAAGTGCCTTGAATCAGCACTTATCGCTGTTTCTAACACAATTAAACAAAACAAAGGCACCTTCACCATCTCTGAAGTCTTGCAAGAATCCTCCTGAAAACAGTAAACCATCACATAGTCTCTCCTGCTAATTCAACACAAGCACATCGTAGATGTGGAACACTCCTACAGGCCTTCTCTATTCCAACCTCCAGCAGAAATATTTGTCTAACCTATTGTTATACTACCCAAGTAGTTGTTTTATCACCTTTTACTCATGTGCATATTGATTGTTCTACCTTATTGTATTACTACTACTACTACTACTTATATCACTACTACTTCTACCACCACTAGTATTACACCTCACTTTGAGAGTATATATATATACCCTCTGTGTCCATGTATCGCTTGTAACGGCTTGAAAAAGCTCCTGGAGAGCGAAACGTTGCCACAATAAAATGTCACATTAGTTGCATTTGTGTCCTTTTACTTAACATATTGTCGGTAATTCTACCACTATTATTAGGATATATTATATCATCAGTAGCAGGATTCCACATGAAATCCCTGCAACACCAGAGAGGCAGGAAGCTGACACCATGATACCTGGGGGAGTAGTGACAATGAGTATTAGTGTACATGATGAACCGCCAGGCAAGCAAAACCAAGTAGGGAGGTACGAACACTCAGCCACCTTGGCAAAACGCTTTTATGGGGTACCTAAATAGGGAGATAGATTGCCATTAAACCCAGGAACCTCGTATCAGTGGGAAGAAAAGCTACCAGGGCATATGGGCCACTGGGTGGGAGAGTACGAAGCTGCTCAGGGAAGGCTAGACATGCGAAAGACATTAAAGTTAAAGGAAAGGGTGTTAAGACCACCGGAACCAACAAGTTTGCACCCACAGAGGTCCACACGCAGAAACTGGACAGTCGGAGTTAGACCAGAGTCTGCTCGGTGAGAGTGACTGGACGGGACTCGTGTCCAGGGCCCGCTGTAAGGGCTTGCAGAAGGTGAACTTGATGTAGACGTGTCATCTACCTTCTCCGGTGGGAGGATGTGGAAACATTTCTTTGCTAAGAGTTCCACAGGGTAAATAAGCCGTATGAAACCTTAACCTGCCACCGGTAGGTCCTCGGAGTTTATGAGCCCACACACCCACCCCAAACAAACACACACTGACGAGTTGGCGAAGGTAGTGAAATTGCACATATTAATTCATAGATTTACTCTCCTAGGAAGGTCTAGGTAGGTTGTACACATAGTGACTAATATTAGGATTATTGAGGCAACTTTAGATATTAATAAGGTAGCCCTAGGACCTTAACATAGGTAGGTTTAGGCCTTCAATAGGCGAACATTAGGTTATGTTAGTTAAAGAGAACTGGCAGCCCACACTTGATCTAGGCAGGAGAGATGCTAGTTCCTTCTTCTAAGACCAGACATCAACGAATGAACAAGTGCCGTGAACAGCGCAGCGTTTCCATGTGACTACTAACATCAGTCCTGGGAGACATCTCGAAGTACTGTGGATATCTTTCTCCACCAAGACCCACTTCAGTAGGACCATACCTTTCTTTCTCTCAGTACCTAGCCAGTTTTCTGGGGGAAAACGTGGGTGGGTTTTACTGTGGGTCTCGAGCAGACGGATGCTATTACATCAGTACGTACCAGAGTCCCCGTATAAGCACAAATCTAGAAGCTAGTGTCCCATACTGCTTAGATATTGCTTAGAGGATAACCCCTTGGAGTTAGGTTTTTTTCTGAGTTTCAGGAAGGACACTAATACCACTTGAACTCTTGCAGAAGTATTGTCCTAACTGCATGTCATCGAATCAAAAGGAGTCCAGAGGGCCTAGGGCTCCAATACCTTACATCCCAACTTTACTGGCACTACCACTCTGTTCCTATACAATAATACATCATCATGAACAGTCAGATCTGATTTGACTGAATTATAGTCAGATAAAAATACATTCTTTTTACCCCAACCATATTTAACATTATTTACTACTTGGGATAATACAGCATCTATCCCAGTTTCCTCTTTGATTTTGTCAAATGATAAATGTTGGAAATCGATGGACTCGACTAATCTTACATATTCTGAAGGTGTACCTGACTCTAAGCTGTGATCTTCAATAGGTAATCTACTAAATGCATCTGCTAGACCTTCTTTATCAAGTTGAGAATAATTCTGTTCTGCTGGAGAAAGTTTCTTACAAGCAAAACACACAGGTTTTTCCTGGCCATTTACTACCTGGATTAACACACATCCAACACCCACAGAAGAATCATCAACCTCAATTATTAATGGATGCTCTCCCGTAAAATTAGTCAACAAAGCTGAACACACTAATTGTTTTTTAATCCTTTGAACAGCTTACTCTTCCACTGTAGACCACTCAAATGTAGCCCCCTTTTTTAACAAATCATACAGTGGTGCCAAAATTAAAGGAAAGTTCTTAATAAACTTACAATAATATGTCACCATCCCCAAAAAGGACTGAACTTCCCCTACAGACGTAGGTGAAGGTAAATTCACAAGAGCCTCCACCTTCCGAGAAGAAGGTTTAATACCTTCCTGAAATTTCATACCCAGATATTCAATAGATCTGGTTTTCAACACTGACTTATTCTTATTTAGTACTACATTATGCTTCTGTAAAATACTCAACACCTGCCGGAGTCTAACATCATGCTCAGCTTCTGTGGCACCACATATTATGATATCATCTAAATAGGATGCTACCCCATCCAGTTTAACAAACAATTGGGAAATACATTTCTGGAAAATACCAGGAGATGAGGAAATTCCAAAGGGTAATCTCTTATATTTAAAAGTCCCTGTGGGTATTAATTACTAACAGTTGTTGGCTCCTCTCATCTACAGGTATCTGTAAATAAGCATCCTTTAAATCTAATTTTGTAAATATTTTACCTTTACCTACTACAAACAATAATTCCTCAATCCTGGGTAAAGGATATCTTTCACAATGAATTTGCTTATTTACATATTTAAAATCCCCACAAATTCTCATAGACTTACAGTCAGCCTTCAGTACTGGCACAATAGGTACAGACCATTCACTATGCGATATAGGCTCAATAATGCCTTTCTGCACTAGTTTTCTAATTCTTCCTCAATCATCTCTTTGTGAAAAAATGGTACTGGCCTTGCTTTCACAAACTTAGGGACAGCATCACTTTTCACATGAATTTGTGCCATGATGCTGGAGATAGGTTTACTAGAATCTACCCTAAAATTATCTAACATTTCTTCAGCACTGTCTAGTTTGTTAATTTTGGTAGATTCATCCAATCCACAAGGTAAATCCCTACCTTTTCATGAGGTCTTTCCCACAAGTTACTATTATTGGATTTCACTACATAAAACACTTGTGACACCTCTAATTTATTATATCTTACCGGCAAAACCACCTGTCCCAGAAGGTTTATTTTCCCATTATTATATGCAGTTACCCTCCTAGAACATGGTTCAATGTGCCCCTTTACTGCCTCTACCCAGTCTTTGGATAAAGTCGAGATGGACGCCCCACTGTCAATCTCAAAGGGTACCTGTTTATTGTTAATGATAAACCCATATTTCTCTGCCTTCATGGAAAACACACTATCCTCTAAGGCATATAAGCTCATCACTTCCTCATCTGCCGAACTATCACCGCCATCCAGCACCTTGATTGACTTTTGTTATGCAGGTTTCTGCATGACATTTAAATATACGTAATATATAGCTATTGGAGAAGTGTGCCATAAATTTCAGGTAATTAGGAAAAACAGTAATAATAATGTATAACCTTTAGATAAATGTAAATGATAATTTTAGAAATATGCTGTGCTTTTGGTGAATACTGTAAAGTAAGTTTAAGCGGTGAAATAGAGAAATCCAGCTAGGGATTTATTTTCCAAATGTTTGTGATGAGGTGGCGGCGTCGCGTGGGACCCATGTGCGCGGCATGGATAGCGGCTGGCGAGACGGAGCCTGGGTTCAGCTAAGTTTGTGATGTTGTATTCCCTTTTGGTGTAGCTAACTCAAGCCATAGGCTCTTTTAATGGTGTACCAGTACACACCCTGGGCTCGGACATGGTCGGGGCCCGAAAGGACGAGTGTGAACTGAAGAAATAGGAGGAGATGTGTTCTGGAGGATGGGAGTGGTGGCTGGGCTGACCGCTTAGTGAATTGTTTTGTTTTTGAAGTGACCACCCGGCCGCCTTCTCCGTCCTGTACTGTTTTTGTGGGGGTTTGGCTAATTGATATGTTAAGAGGCGTGTTTGGACTGTATATAGTTTAATATAAGTAAATAAATGTATATTTTCTTACCTAGGAATTTTTGTGTGGAACCTTCTGATACCCAAACCCAGTGGAGCACTAAACCACATTGGTAATACCAGCTTTGTTTATGGGGATAGACCTGGAAGGCCTAGTTTTACAGGGGTTTTGTGTAACTTTTACCCTTTGCCCTTAGACAAGGCATTAGGCCTCAGGGAAACCCCAATTTCTGCGTAACAACTTTGTTCTAGGATATCTCGGTGACTGCTGTGTCCTTGCTGTCCTGTTTTTTTCAATACTCGATTTTGATACAGCCTTAGGAGACACTTTTGAAAATTTCTCACTACACACTCTTCTCAAGTGGCCTTTCTTATGACACTTATTACAGAAAAAGTCTTTAAACCTACAAGTACTACTACTGTGCTGGAACCCACAATGTTTACATTTCACAGCATTAATCACTTGTACTGCAGGAGCAGAGTTCTGATCTGTAACAAATGCCTGTTCCAAGTTCAAAAGTTTGTCAAATAGTTTTGCAGACTGCACACTTTGCAAATCCAAATTTTCTGCAACTAGGTGAGGAAAATACACTTCATCCACCACCGCCATAAACAACTGGTCCCTCACTCTGGGGTCAAATTGTCCCCCAAAGGTACAGTTCACAGCCAACGCTTTTAAATCTGTATATAATTCATGCAAGGACTCACCCTGTCGTTTCTTACTCTGCTGAAAAGCCAACAAACTGCGGTGGTAGGCTGGTTTCATTGCATAATAACTTTTCAGTGCCACGACTAAGTCGTCGTAACTTTTCGTGTGTGGTAAATCTGGTGCACACACATTACCTAAAACACTGTAAGTTTCTGATCCCAGGGACACTAGCAAGAAATTCCTCTTGTTATCTTGCTCTTTAATTCCTAAGTGAGCGAAATTGGCTTCCAACAAGCTTAGCCAAAGCTCCAAAGAAATCTTACGTGGGTCGAAAGGTTCCAACCTTCCTTGTGATGCTGCCATGCTGCCACTTGTTGCTGTTGTATCACCGTTCTGCTGCAATGTCCTCGGCTGGCAATATCCATACTACTTCAGGACATATTGGCCCACTATCCTTGGCTCTGATGATCCCATCCTCGTCGCCACTGTAGTGGTTGTAGGTTAATAAAACCCAGAGTAACAATAACAATGTACTCTCCAGGGCCACTCCATAACAACAACAACAATAACAAAACAATTATAAATGACTGAACCAAACAAACAGTATTCAATCCTCCTACTGCTTCCAACCCCTTACACTACCATCCCTCCATTTCCCCCCGAACTACTTCTTAAATCACAAACAAAGCTTCGCCTTGAAGCCAAACATGATGCCTTAAGCTGTATTGATAATTTAGCCAAACAGCACACTCTCTCACAAATTATTTACGTTGATGGTTCTGTTCACCAATCCACTGGTGCAGCTGGTAGTGCTGCTGTTGTCATACAGTGATCACCACCACTATATGTAGACCAAACAAAATGTAAACTTTGCCAGTTGGATTATTGTCACACCCTGCGTCATTATGTACTGGAGTGCGAAAAAATTAATGAATTCAGAGACAACTCACTCAGAAATGTTCAAGATATGTCAAAGTATTTTATCCACAGTGGTATATTACAGACCATTCTGGAAAAATACCCTGACTTTGCTCCCTGTAAATAAAGCATTGCCACGTGTGTGTGTGTGTGTACTCACCTAATTGTACTCACCTAATTGTGGTTGCAGGGGTCGAGACTCAGCTCCTGGCCCCGCCTCTTCGCTGTCTGCTACTGGGTCTCTGCTCCCTGTGTGTGTGTGTATGTGTGTGTGTGTATGTGTATGTTTGTATGTATATACATGTATGTATATACATGTATGTATATACATGTATGTATATACATGTATGTATATACATGTATGTATATACATGTATGTATATACATGTATGTATATACATGTATGTATATACATGTATGTATATACATGTATGTATATACATGTATGTATATACATGTATGTATTTGTATATGTGTGTGTGTATGTGTATATGTATATGTGTGCTTGTGTGACCCAACAATTAAAATCTGCACCAATAACTCGTTACAGTTGTGGCTGGGTGTAGACTAATAGATTGCTCATTGATTTATAATTTGTTCATGATTGCAACCATGTACAGACGTAAGTAAATTTACTTACATGATTCATTACCTTGTAACTAGTGAATTCATTACCATTGTACCTTGTTCAGCTATCAAAACTTTGGGGCCCAGTCTCTGGACCCTATATATACCTTTGTAATCTGCAAATACCTTTGTAACTTGTCATGATTGTGACCATCTCAGTTCATTACCTTTGTAACTTGCTCAGCTATCAAACTTTGAGGTCCAGTCCCTTGACCCATTATGTACCTCTGCAATCTTTTGACTACCGCCCACAGGATGGGTATGGGGTGCATAATAAAGATATCAAACTAACTAACTCTCTTAAAGAAATTGAAGCACGCATCAAAAACTGGGCCTCTCTCCTTCAGACAGAACTGTTTGCCATACTCCTTGTACTCAAATGCATCCATGTATCTAAGGTTGACTCTCTAATTGTAACTGATTCTCTGTCATCCATAAATGCTCTTTACTCATCAAGTATAACTTTTTTTTTTTATATATTTTATTTAAAACAGAAATTATACAAAACACAAACAAAATTATACTTTTTTACAATACGGTTATCACAAAATACAACCATCAACCGTATATACTAACACATAACTCACAACTATACATGACCCAGTAAGAAAGACTTGCATCCGAAGACCAAGGTACACCAAAGCTAATAATCATAAACACATTAACTTGATAAATATAATAATCAAAAACATTATACATTTCCCCATCCCCTAATCCCATCTACCAAAAAGGAATTCCCATAATAACATGTACCCATTCCTCATGACAGCCTCACTGACTGATGTCAAAAACTTTCACCCCAGCCAACCCAACCCACCCTTGAAACTCACCCACACATTTCCTTATCCCCTCTATACATAAAAAAATTTTGTTCTTATGTTTCATTACATTTAACTCTAATTTTTTCAAGCTTTAACGTTATCTCCTGAAAACACTATTACAAAAGAACCTACAGAACTCCCCACAAGGAGATAATAGATAATACAAATATATTTACACATTCCTAACAACCAAGTGGTAACAAAACTAAAATTACGTACATAACATATACGTAAAAAATTCTTAAACAAACTAGTTACATAAAATAATACGTACAAAACACGATTATCCCCTTTCCTTATTCCCGACTAACTATACTTATTATGCAAAATATATCAAATCCTACCGTACATTTATCATCCTATATACAGATCAATCATCAATAACTATATAAATACATATACACGTGTGTCAACATTCACACCAAAACAAAGAACATCACACAATCTCAAAAACATGATACCCATATCAATGCAACGTAATTGTTACACCATACCTTAACTTCCTTATACGAAAAATATTGAGGTATCCTAAGTACCCAAGTACAATACAACATCAATTTCTTATTCAACCTACTTGCAACCATTTGACTAAAAAACTTAATATCTCGAAACAAACCTCCTCCTGACAATTAGAAGGCTTACATCTCTAAAAGGACACATTACAAATATCATATAAATCATTTGAAGTCATAGTTCGACTACAAGAATTGAACATCAAAACACATACACCAAAGTTACAATTAACAAGCTCAGCTATACTGCAAAACTTAAAACTGGATAGTCCCGAAATAATTACCACAATTGTACTCTGTTATAAATTATGAATATAATCACCTCCCAAGACCACAGTTTACAGTCTATACCCTATGAAACAATTAATATGGTCAGTGACCTTCATGTTATTGCTAACACAAATAACCAACCTTGCAACATGCTACCCATACGTTACAAACATATACCCATCACTTTTGACATATATAAGATTCAATACATCAATTTTTTTTTTTAAACACCCCAATGAGAGGACTGCACTTAACAACCGAAACCAAAACCAACCCCACCCGATACACGAAACCCCTTACCCTACACCTCCCCACCAACCTCACTCACACCTCAAGCAACCTGAAACTAAACCCTCACCCCCCACCTCCCCACACGCGCATACTGCAACACCCCCCCCCCACCTTAAAACAAAAAACTCCTCACCCGCCAAACCCTTCCCCCCCCACAACCACACTAAAAACCCCTTATACTTGGAACAAGCCCTAAACACCCCCCCTCTCCACTCCTAACAACTGTTGCATTGTCAAAACCCTATATGCAACCGGAAATTTAGAAACCCAAACCCTGCCATAAACCTCCCTATTCCTACATTTTGTTCTATAAATCCCCGCAGCCAAAGCATGAATTAAAACCTCGCTATTTGAACCCCTCATACTCCATGACAAAAACACGAACTCTAACATTATATAAACCAAAGCTCTATGCACTTCCTCCCCACACACCCCAAAGTCCAAACAAAGTGCCTTCAACACTGAAAACCTCCCCCAATCAATCCCAAACCTCCACAATCCAAACCCTCACGCGCCCCCTCCCTCACAAAATATACCCCATGAAGCCCTGGTTTCCATTCACCACACTTATCGCAAGACCCATCCCCTGTGACTCCCATCTCGAACAACTGAGCTTTCGCCGCCAATATCCCATTTAAGAATCTGTAGCCTGTTTCTCTCACCCTAGGTCTCACCTTCACCTTTTTTAACCAACCCCAAATACTCTTCCAATTATACAACGGATACACCTCCACTCCCTGTACTATCTTCTCCCTCACACTTGCCCTATCCAATCTGCTTACTCTCACACTTCCCGAGTCTCTCAACACTAGGAGTACCCGTAACACCGCCTCACACTCCCTAAGCTCACTACCCCCCCCACCACTTCCTAACCTCACCCATTACTGCACCCACCCTTCTACCCCTCAGCTCTCCCTTCATCATAAATTCCTGCTTTACAAACACACTTTTCAACCTTCTCCTCAACGGAATCAAACCCATCCCTCCATTTTTAACACTTGTCTCCACCACCTCCCTACTCAACCAATGCCTTCCATTTCCCCAAATAAACCTAAGCACTCCCTTTTGTAGCCTTTTCACATCAGCATCTAATAATGGATAAACCGCCGCTCTAAACCACAATTTACTAAAAATTAAAACATTAATGACCACCCTTTGCAACAGCGTTATTTCCCCAACTCCCCAGCCCTCATTGCTTCAAGCTGAATCCACCACTTCCCAATTCTCTTTACCCTGCCATCACTACAAAACACTATCCCACAGATTTTTAAAGCTTCTACACATTGCCAACCCTCCCTTAAACCCAATGTTCCCCACTCCAACTACCTACCTCTAATAGGTGTGATTTACTTCTATTAACCCTCATTCCTGTTGCCTGACCAAAAGCTCCCAACCTCTAACCCATCTCAAACTCTCCTCTGTCTTTATTAACAACGTAGTGTCATCTACATAACCTGCCCTATCCTCCCCTATGTCCCTTCTCCCTTAAACCTAATCTACTACCCTATAAAAAGGATCTTGGAAACAAGCAAGAGGATCTGTGACAGAGGACATCCCTGTCTCAGTCCCCTTCCATGTTCACCGCCCACCCAACCATCCCATTTATTTGTATCCTCATCAACGCCTCTGCATATAAAGTTCTTACCCATTCTACAATTTCTTCTCCAAAACCTAGCCTTCCTAAGATATCTAACAGCACCCCTCTATTCACCCTGTCATAAGCCATCTGCCAATCCAGCCCCAACACTCCCCCCTTGATTTACTTCAATAAACTCTTTATTCTCTGTGACCGTTCTAAAACTTCTCCCTGGTATCCCAAATTGTCCCTCGTGCAACATATTCCTAAACCTCTTTTGATTCTATTAGCCAAAATCTTTGCAAATATCTTATAGTCAGTACATATGAGCGCAATAGTCCTATAGTCCTTAAACCCCTTTGGTGTTTTACATTTAGGCACTAACACTCAACTCCTGTCTAACTGACTTCTCCATTACTCCTGTCTCCCTCATGTCATTGAAGACCCTGACTAGCACCCTCTCAGCACCTGCCAGTATTGCATGTATACTTCCCCGGTAATCCATCTATACCTGGCGATTTTCCACCCTTAACCCTTTAACCGCCTCCCAAACTTCTTCTTCCGTTATGTCCCCCTCTATTGCCTTCCTATATCCTCATTCAACCTTCTATTAATTCCCCTAATAATTGGACAAGCTCTCTCATACCTTTCCTCTTCTGCAAACTTCTACCAAACCAACACTCCGCATAACCAGTCATCCCCTCTGTAGTTTGCAACACTCTTCCCACCTCATACCCCATCTCCTCTTCCACCTCTACAGATGTCAGCAACATACCCTGTCTCACGCTTCAAATTGCCTCAACACCCATGACGCCTTATTCCCCCTTAAAATCCTCCATCCCACTGGTACCATTAAGCGTGAAACCTCTGCATGCCTTTCCCTGCTTTCCCCACCATAACTATCCCTCAATAAACCCTCTAAATACCTCTGGTAACCATGCCTATATCGAGCATCCTCCTTCCCACCTCTCAAAATATCCTTTATTCCCTTCTTCCCACTCATTCCACCACCTCTTTGTGTACTACACCCCACAGACCCTCCCACCATCCCTCAAATTCCACCATCCCCTCCCTATTAAACATTGCCACGTTAAGTTTCCAATAATCAGTGTATACCCTCACAGCCCCTCCCAACCCCGCATCACACACCTTGTCGATCAAAAACTATCCAAACATTCGACTTTCTCCACCCCTACCGCTCTCGAAACATAAATCCATCCAATCTAGCCGCATAATTGCCCTAAAAAGTGAATTCTACAGGCTCAAAAATAACAACCCCACGCATCCAAAACTTCCCGTAAATCCTCAAAACACTACCTGTTCTCTCGGCTCCACGTTCCTTACCCTAATAACGCTGTTCAGTCTCCTGCAATGATGACCATGCGGCAGACCCTGAAAGCATAAATTAATTCAGCCCTCACGAATTGTTCCTTGACCCTATTATTTGATATCGCCGGCATATAACTCCAATAAAACTAACCTGGACCTCCCCCATTGACCATCAACCCTCACCACTCCCCCTCCCTCTTCCCATGACTGCAATACAAATGGGCACGTGTCCCTAATACCCACAACCACACCCCCTTGAACAACTCACAACCTCCCACAAAACACTGATATCCTTTCAACTTTAAATCTCACCCACAGCTATTTGTGCTCTTGAAAAACACTACATCTACCCTGTACCTAATCAATGTCACTTCTACCACTTTCGTTTGGCCTCATTTTTAAGGCCATTCATGTTCATACTTAAACACCGGAAGGTAATGGTTGAGTTTCCCTTTGGTTTCGGTTGTTTTCTCTCCAAAGGTATTCCTGTGACCCTTCCTCTCCCACCCTTCCTGTCACCTCCCATCCCCTTTACCCTTATCACCCCACTACCTCTAGCTCTTGTCTGTTGTCCAACTACAACTTCAGACCAAATTTTCTTACCAGGTCTCTGTGCTGGTGTGAGGACATCATTACCAGCCTCCTCACCAGTTCTCTTCCTAGATTCTCCCTGTCTCTCTGGTCCTCATTTACCTGCTCATTGTGCACCTCCCCTCCACCTGTATACATCAACACAGCTACTACACCCTCCTGCTGCCTCACCACCACCCACTGTTCTGGTTCTGCTCCAGAACCCCAATGCCTCACTGGTTGAGCCCTCCAATGTCAGCTCTTCACCTTCAAGAATCTCATTGAGATCCCTCAAAATCTCAGCCTCCTGACCAGTTATACCTTCCTCTTCAATGTCTGGCCCAGTCTTTTCCCCATCTGACACCTCCACCTCCATGCTCTTCCCACTCATCCTTTGTTCCTCCATCTCCGCTCTGTCCACCTCCACGCTCATGATGTCTTCTCTTCTCCTGCATCGCCGCACCTCCATGCCTCCTGTTCCATCCTTCATTGCATTCCTTACTTCGTTTCTCTGTCGCTGCTCTGCTCCACCTCGACGCCAATCCTCTCTCCTTTGGCTACACTCAGCAGCCAAGTGACCGGCTTTCCACACAGTGACATGTCCTCACCTGCCCTGGGTATGTAGACGTACACCTGTGTGCGAAAATTCTCATAAGTACATAAGAGGGAATAGGTTTCTCAAGGAAATTTTGATTTAGTATGTTCCCTCTAAAACGCCAGCATATAGCCCCTGGCATCTATGTTTACAGCATGTATTATGCCATAACTCTTAAATACATCTTTAATATCCTCTTGTCGTTCAAAGGGCACATTATGCTTAATCCATAAAGTGCGAAACATCTTTCAAACATACCTCTAGGCCTTGATGTACCACTAACTTTTCTCCTGGTATGTATCGACGACTCGTTGATAAGCTGCAGTGCAACTAATTTGATGAAGATCCTCCTTGCACCGTTTAATGAAATGCCATAAATCTCCTCATGCATAATCCAAAATGTCTCGTAGTATTGCAGGCAGTAGGAACCTCTGCATTAGATGGATCCATGCACCTGGACCAAATCAACACAGACCGTGTTCCTCTCCTCCTGTAACCGCGTCCATTGTTTGAAAATGACGTTGCCTCCAGCTTGGAGGAGCACCACACACACCCACACACAAACAGGGGTGGAATTCCAAGTATAACTTGTAGCATGCTTGTGTCAGAAGCCAGGCACAGGTATGGTAGGATTCTGGATATAGAGTCAGAGTGCACATGCTGTGGATTCCATCTCACATTGGTCTTCAGATCATGATAGAACTGATAAATTGGCTAGTTTTATGCTTTCAAAGAAGGGTAGATTACAATCTTGGCTGTCAGTTGCTGTTTGAGAACAATAATAAAAACCAACTGAATTTTGTCTTAGACTCAGGAGATTGACACCAGTCCAGTCCATCTATCATCATTCTATCATGCAGGAGGAGCCCATGTCTATGGTGCATCCAACAAATAAGCAGACTCTTGGATGTCCTACCGCCCGCCTCCAGCTGGGTTACAAGTATCTTTGGCAGGTTAAATCACCACCACCGATGTAGACCAAACAAAATGTAAACTTTGTCAGTTGGATTATTGTCACCCCTGCGTCATATGTACTGGAGTGCGACAAATTAATTAATTCAGAGACAACTCACTCCAGAAATGTTCAGATATGTCAAAGATTTTATCACAGTGGTATATTACAGACCATTCTGGAAAAATACCCTGACTTTCTCCCTGTAAATAAAGCATTGCCACGTGTGTGTGTGTGTGCATGCATGTTGATTGCCATTTGTCCTATGCATGTCGATTGAAGGCTGGGCCTGTTGTGTTGTGTGTGTGTGTATATGTATGTATGTATATATATATATATATATATATATATATATATATATATATATATATATATATATATATATATTATATATATATGTGTGTGTGTTATTGTGTGTATGTGTATTGTGTATTGTGTGTGTGTGTGTGTATGTGTATATGTAAGTGTGTATGTATATGTGTGTGTGTGACCCAGCAATTAAAATTTGCACCAAGAACTCATTACAGTTGTGACCGGGTGTAGACTAGGAATTGTTCATTACTTTATAATTTGTTCATGATTGTAACCATGTATAAACGTAAGTGTGAAAATATTGGTCTTTTCGAAAGGTTATACTCGATAGCCTTTCTAATGTGTATTCTTAATGTGTGGCTTTGGTTAGTATTTCTCTTGAGATGGGTAAAGAACCATCGCGACGGTGGCGTGGGTAGCGTTCCAGGTCATACGAGGGCAAGCAGTCGCTCTCGTGGGATAAGCGAATGAAGGTGAACGATGGGGACCTCTGGATATAAAGGGAGATGGAAATCGGCGTTTACAACGACCAAATCGCGGTTAAGGGTCTCTCTTCACAATAGTGAATGTGTGAATATTCGCCGGGCATAATGTGGGACATTAAGTCCAAGAAACTATACTAATAAGAGCGATAATGTGTTAAACAGTGAGCGACGCCGTCATGGCGGTGTTGATGGCGGAAATGTGCGTCGATTCGATCAGGGTTCATCGAACACAATTATTAATGGATTAACTTCTAAGGAGAGTAAATTAATGGGACATTAAACCGACGTGTGAATAGTGTGTAAAGTGTTGCGTATAACCTAATGAAGGGGTATAGGTGAGAAGGATATGAATCCTACCCCGACCAACCACGTTAAATAACGCCCGGTCTCGTGGGCGTAAGAGAGTTCAAGGGATCAATCTTCTCTTGACTCATCGGGACAACTAACAACATCATCGTCTTGCCGGAAGAATAATCACCGAGCAGGACCTAGATCCGTCGAAGAATAGCGACAAGAATGTTGTCTTCCCCACTGTAAGTACTCTTATTTCGTAGCAACCGTCTGGCCAGTAGGTATGTTAGGTATGTGGGTTTACGGTGGGAATGATAATGACGGGATCTTCAAGTGAACAGCAATGGCACGGATAAAGGGTGAGTGATATTAAGTTGTACTCTTTCTTCCTTCTCCCCAATCAGTCAGACATCAACCTATACAGTCCACAAAATTTAACAATAACGTAACCATTGGTGTTACTCATTCTTAATAAACTGGTCAAGGATAGATGTGGATTTAGGTGAGAATATCGAAGGGTCCCCTTAAATGTGACCAGGAGTGGGGCAAGTTTTCTCACACGCCTCAACGGGGGTAACCGCGGTAAAATTATACAAGTCGGTCCCTCCCAGGGAGATTATTTTGTTGTAAGTGGCGGTGAAGCCCAGACAGGTAATCTCTTAATTCCCACAGTAAGTAAGTAAATTTACTTACATGTTTCATTACCTTTGTAACTTGTGAGTTCATTACATTTGTACTTGTTAGTTCATTACCTTTGTAACTTGCTCAGCTATCAAAACTTTGGGGTCCAGCCCCTGGACCCATTATGTACCTCTGTAGTCTTTTGACTATGCCCACAGGATGGGTATGGGTGCATAATAAAAGATATCAAACTAACTCTTCCCTCTCTTTCTAATCAGTCTATCAAAACAATAATCCACAATTAATAATAACACCGTACCTATTGGAGTTATCCATTGAAATTTATTATACTGTTCTGGAGTGGATGTGGTCTAGAGATTAGATTTAGATTTTGCCACCGAAGTGGCTGGTTTTTGTGCACCCCATATCCATCCTGTGGACGGTGGCAAGAGCATATGGATACCAAAGGAGGCCTAGACTAGGCCCCAAGGGTTAACAATTGTACATTTGGGTAAATATCTACATTTCAATTATCTGTTACAAGCAAATTTAGGAAATTTGCTTAGTACAAATGGTATCTTATTTCATGAATAAGATATCTTGACATGTCACATAGGTTATTATATTGTCTATCTCTATATTCCTCAATAAGTGCACAATTAAGCACATAGTGTTCAAGACAGTGACCATATGCCTGATCATGGTCTAGAGGGTGTGAAATAGCGAAGGAAGTCGTTCGTTGCGACCAGGGATGACTTAAGTTTTCTCACACCTCGCGGGAGTGACTGCGGTAAATAAATTGGCGGTCATCTCCGTTGAGATTATTTGTTTGTAAGTGGCGGTGAAGCCCATACGGTAGTATAATAATTCCCCACAACCATTTACCAAATTTCGTTGGTGGTCACTGGAGATCGTTGTAGCACCCACAGTACCTGTCCTATTATAACACATCTAACTGGCCAGTTATTATCTGATATAATAAGAAGGGTTACTTAAGTGTGGGTGAGGAGGCTCATTCCATGTTTTTCTTTATTTCCTCCTCTGATCTCGATGTCCTGGTAAGTCGATGTAGTTCTTCCAGCAGGACAATGATGTCATAGTTTGTCCCAATTTATCTTAGGTACTCGGGACTGGGCCATGAGGTTAAAATGTGCTCTCTCGGGGAATGGCGACTCGTATCCTTCACACATTCCCTTAATTTAAAGTAATTATTACTAATTCCTCAACAGTTCACAAGGCGACTTAATGTCCCACTAATTTACACTCCTTAGAAGTTGATCCAACTGAGATCGAGTCCAATGAATAGGAATTGAACAGATGGGTATTCTGCCCACCGAAATCCTCGTCATAGCGGCTCGTGGCCGTTCCGATAATTAACAAATTTCCACCCTATTATAGTGGTGTCCACATTATACATTGAGAACAGTTACGACACTTCTATTGTGAAGTGATGCTTGTATAAGTTTCGGCTGTATAACGCCGATTGTTGGCTCCATTCTAGCCAACCACCCCGCCATTCGAGTCCACCCGCAACCTCTACCCACGTGACTTGACTAAGCCCATGTGTCTCTCCCTTTTCACTTGCAAATATATTTCAGACCAACAGCAACACATTAATACATATTTACATTATAAAAATTGTACAATATAATTTTGGGAAAATTACACAATTTTTCACAACACTCATCATTTTACTATAGAGGATCACCACTGCCCTTTTCATGTTCACTGTGATTGAAAACACCACTATTATATTCATCATTATTGTAGTTATTAACATCACTGCACTCATCACTTGTTCATCAATCGGGGTTTGAATTCCCTCCAGTACGGCTGCAAAACATTAGGGACGTGTTTCCATAAGACACCTGTTGTCCCTGTCCTTGTCCTTGGATATCAGGCTCGTAGGGAGAAGCTAGGCCTCTCTGGTCTGCCATCTTCCCTGACGGGAAGAGCACGTTTGCGAGCTGCAGATGGTAGCAAGCTCTGCGTTGGAACCTACCCTGCCCTAGTGGTTGGGCATGGTGATTCGACCATCCTTGTTCACACATCAGTAAAATGGGTACCAGGGTGTTAGCGGACAGGTGTGAGTCGCATTCTGGGACAAAACTTACCTAATTTGCCCGAAATGCTCAGCATAACAAGCGGCTTTCTATATTGGAAATAAATAATGTTGATCCTTTATTGAAAGGTGCAAGTGGTACAAGAACATTGTTGGATGTCATTGATGTCAGCTGGTCTGTATGACTTGTACATGTACTTTAGTTAATAAAATATTATTATTATTATTTCCTCTTTGTAACATGTTAAATTTTCTGACCAAGTTCTGTAACAAGGCACAGTACTTGCTCCCATCCTATTCCTCATATCGAATTACCAGGGATATAACCCATGCTGTGTCTTCCTTTGCAGATGACACTCGAATCTGTTGGAGTGTCCACCGTTAAGACACTGCAAGACTCAACAGACATAAACCAAATCTTTAAATGGGCTGAAAAACAATATGAAGTTCAATGATGAAATTTCAATTACTCAGATACGGAAAATTGAAGAATTAAAATCTCACCCGGGTACAAAACTAATTCCAACCACACAATAGAGGCGAAAAAAATTTCAAAGACCTGGGAGTGATCATGTCGGGAGGATCTCGCCTTCAAAGAAATAACAAAGTAGCAATTGCATCTGCTCGAAAAATGACAGGATGGATAATGAAACCTTCAAAACCAGGGATGCCAAGCCCTTGTTAAAACACTTTACAATCGCTTGTTCTATCTAGGCTGGAATATTGCTGCACACTAACTGGCACCTTTCAAGGCGGGTGAAAATTGCTGACCTTGAAAATGTGCAGAAGAACCTTCACCGCACGCAAAAATTGGATAAACCACCTCAACTACGGGAAGGGCGAAGTTCCTAAACCTTTTTACTCTCTAAACCAGGTGGGAGAGATACTTTTATTATATACACATGGAAAATTTCGAGGGCTTGGTACCAAACTTGCAAAAATCACCCCCTAAAAGAAAAGACTCGGCAGGCGATGTAACATCCCCCAATGAAAGAGAGGGTGCCACTAGCACGTTGAGGGACAACACAATAAGTGTCGGGGGCCCAAGATTGTTCAACTGCCTCCCACCCATCAGGGATTGCCAGCAAACCCCTGGTGTTTAAGCAGGCCTGGACAGGCACCTAAAGTCGGGACCTGACCAGCCAGGCGTGGTTCGTACGTTGGACTGCATACGGCCAGCGGGAACGGCCTGGTTGATCGGTCCGGTCCAACAAGGCCGATTGCCGGTGCAAAGGGGGTTGACCCTAATTCTCTCAGGTAACGTATATATTAGTCGTTTACAGATGCATAAGAATTTTTATATTTTATTTAAAGACAGGTATATGTACATTTTACATACATGGAAACGTTCGAAACATATGAACGCTTATAATTACCAACATAATTTACATATGATAATCAACATAGAAACTCACCACAGATACTTGTTACTAATGCATGATCATTTATTTTCCTCCAAAAATAAAGGTGCCTCTTAAACACCAGTTAAACTTTTTCAAATGCAATAACCCCCCCCCTCAACTTCCTAATAAAACTCCCCCCAAAATTTTGGTTAAACCAATTTGTTCATGCCCCTACCCCCCAAATATACACTAAATTGTACAATCAGAACTGTATATTACACGATACCATTATTTCTATGCATCCTCTTGAATTCTTTAATTTTTTAAATTTTTAAATAACAAAATTAATTATTATGCTTAAATACACATATTACTTTTTCTGTTATTTTAATATTCCTTAATTCTAATTTTGACAGTACACATTACGAGACAGGGTATATGTACAATTACATAAATAAGGCGTTTAAAATTGAACCTTATAATTATCAACATAATTTTCTTGAAACAAATTTTGCACCTCATATTCCTTACCTAAGCCCCAATCTAATTTCCCTTTCTTCCGGGGGCCTCAGAAAAAAAAACCACTGATCAAAACAAAAATCCAAAACCCGGATAATACCTCTTTTATCCTCGTGAACCTAAAAATATCAAAGGTTGATGGAACAATCCCGATAAATATCCCCCCTTCATTGGACTTTTTTCCCAATAAAAAACCCCCAAAATCTTTGATGAAATAAAAAATAATTATACATAACAACCCCCCTTTGAATCCTAAAAAATTTACAATCAAACTTCTTGTTTTAAATTATTGTCATGTCCTCCTCATTCAAAGTAAATAAATTATAAAAATAAAAACACAGAAATAAACTAAGGACTTCATATACAATTATATGGG
>WNWK01031390.1:0-22739 GCA_009830355.1 Cherax destructor
GTATATATATACTCCCAAAGTGAGGTGTAATACTAGTGGTGGTAGAAGTAGTAGTGATATAAGTAGTAGTAGTAGTAGTAGTAATACAATAAGGTAGAACAATCAAATTGCACATGAGTAAAAGGTAATAAAACAAATACTTGGGTAGTATAACAATTGGTTAGACAAATATTTCTGCTGGAGGTTGGAATAGAGAAGGCCTGTAGGAGTGTTCCACATCTACGATGTGCTTGTGTTGAATTAGCAGGAGAGACTATGTGATGGTAGGGTTTACTGTTTTCAGGAGGATTCTTGCTAAGACTTCAGAGATGGTGAAGCTGCCTTTATTTTGTTTAATTGTGTTAGAAACAGCGATAAGTGCTGATTCAAGGCACTTGCGTCTACGGAAATTAGTTTCTTTAATTACTAGTCGGGCGTCTTTGAATTTCATGAGATGATTGTTGGAATTTCGGTGTTGTACGCAGGCGTTGTTCAGGTTATCGTTTCTGCATGCATTAATGTGTTCATTGAGGCGTGTTTCAAGGTTTCTTGCTGTTTCTCCTACATAAATTCTGTCGCAGCTTCCACAGGGTATAGTGTAAACCCCTGCGTTGACTGGTTCATGGTGCTTGGATTTAGTCCTGGTTAGATCCTTTATAGAAGTACTGGAAGCGATGGCGACTCTAGTGTTAGCTTGTGCAAATACTTTAGAAATGTTGGATGCAACCTGGCTGTTGGGAATAATTATAACTTTGTTTGGAGTGGTGTTGACGCGTGGAGAATTAATGATCTGAAGAGCTCTTTTCTTGCAATCTTTGATGAAAAAGGAAGCAAAATGTAAATCAGTGAAGGTTTGGTGAATGTATGTACATTCCTCGTCAAGAAACTCAGGACTACAAATTCGGTAAGCTCTTAGAAAGAATCCGATGATGATACCTCTTTTGGTCTTAGTATCTTGACTGGAATAGAAGTGTGTGAGATCATTTTTATTTGTAGGTTTCCGGTAAACTTGAAATCTTAGGTTGTTATCTGGGCAGCATGCTCACACACATGCTGCCCAGAAAATCAGAATGCTTTATCACACCTAAAGATTAGCAGACGATCTGGGATTATATATCACCACTAAATGGCGTTGCTCACCATGAGAAAAGTTGAATTACATTACTGACAGGAACACATTGTTGCCTCTGCTAAAAAGTCACTCTAATGTAAAAATAATCGTACTTAATCACCTTCCCTGTACAACATCAACAGCATCCTACACCTGGCCAAGTTATCTTCGGGAGAAAACGTCGATTATAGCTTTTACAGTCCCTGAAATATGTAACAGACACAAGAACCACTACTTTTGCCAGACATTCATGCACTGAATACTGTTTATAAAGGCTATGGAGGTGTCACTGTATCATTATTATTGGTAAATTAGACACATATGCAACACTTGGGTATCTTTATTGAGGAAACGTTTCGCCACACAGTGGCTTCATCAGTCCATACAAAGGAGAATCGTGAAGAACAGGAGGAGTGTGAGGTTGTCAGGCCCTCAATCTTGAGACGATGTTGTCAGTCCATCAATCTTGAATAGAATAACAGCATATGAGCAGAGAAAGCTTATATACTGTAGACAGGAGAGGTGCAGCAGTTGTAGGAGGTGTCACATTTGTATCTTAATACAGGGATTTCTTCGCTTGCCTATTCCTTGGGCACGACCTACTTCCACATTGAACAAATGTGACACCTCCTACAACTGCTGCACCTCTCCTGTCTACAGTATATAAGCTCCTCTGCTCATATGCTGTTATTCTATTCAAGATTGATGGACTGACAACATCGTCTCAAGATTGAGGGCCTGACAACCTCACACTCCTCCTGTTCTTCACGATTCTCCTTTGTATGGACTGATGAAGCCACTGTGTGGCGAAACGTTTCCTCAATAAAGATACCCAAGTGTTGCATATGTGTCTAATTTACCAACTCGTCGGTTCTCTGAACCATTCATTCACATCATTATTATTATCAAGGGGGAGCGCTAAACCCGTAGGAATTATACAGATTCTGTTGGGAGGAGGGTGAGGGAAGGCATTTCAGGATTAATTCAAGGAATTGGAGTACAGATCCAATTCCATATATCGAGAGCCCCTCAACAGCACCAGTACACGCTGCTGTGAAAACACTCTTGTTAGCACTACTGAAACACTTCTTTGTAAATATTACTCAAAAAAAAAGGGTAACACAAATCGCATTAAAAGTTTGACTATATTCCAGTTGTGAATACGGAAGCAAATAATTCAGGTAGCGACTCACACCTCTCCCCACAGTCTCTTGTGTTCTGGGTTTGTATGTGTTTGTGACCAGCTGCAGGGGCAGACTTACAAGTACACAGGGAGAACCAATCGGCTTTCACACATACACACACACACTCACACACACACTCACACACATACACACACACACACACACACACACACACACACACACACACACACACGCACACTCACACGCCCCGATGGCATGGTGGTTAGCGCTCTTGCTTCACGCACGGAGGGCCCGGGTTCAATTCCCGGCGGGGCCGAAACATTTCGAAGTGTTTCGTTACACACACACACATACATACAACAGGCCTAGTGTCTAATCGACATGTGCCTAGGACAAAATGGTAACAAACTAACTAACACACACACACGAGGCCAAACCCCAACAATAATTGACTCAGTCTCCCTCGGTTTCCCTTGGCATTTTAAAGGGGTGTGTAAAAGAGGGAAAGATGGGGGACAGAAAGCGAAGAGAAGTAGATGGAGTAAACAGAAGAGGAAGGGACAAGGGAAGTGGATACAGTGGATAGAAGAGAGTGAGAGAACTATATACTGTAATGATTAGTAAAGGAGGGGTAAAGAAGTAGTTAAACGGTGAGTATATTGATACGAGAGAAGTGAATGGTGAAAAGGAAGGGAAGAAAGACGAATACAACAGTTGAAAGACAATTGAAACATGGGGTAGAACAGAAAATGAGAAAAAAATACTTAATGGGGCTTCAGAAAACAATCGTAAGATGCGCGTAAGTTCCCGTCTCCTAATATCATGTTTATTTTCTCCCTATAATTTACCTTGTCCATAATTACTATCGCATTTGCTTTTGTCTAGTGAATTCAGGAGTTTCTATTCAGGTATAACTTAACAAATCTTTGAGGACAATTGTGTTGCTGAGGTCTGAACAATTGTGTTGCTGAGGTCTGAACAATTGTGTTGCTGAGGTCTGAACTCTGCAACACAACTGTCCTGAAAGATTTGTTAAGTTATTCCATGAATTAAGGAAAGATCCTGGACTTCACCTTACGAAACAGACTATAGCAAATGCGATAGTAATTGTGGACAAGGTAGATTATAGTGGAAAAATGACATTATTAGATGACAGGGGAACTAACGTGCCCCTTAAGTGTCAGATTAAATCAAAGATATTATCACGTCTTCATCTCAAACTGAAAACACGAAGGAAAGTGGTATATAACAGCAACATATAGATAAATGGTTCAGAGAACCGACAAGTTGATAAATTAGACACATAGGCAACACTTGGGTATCTTTGAGGAAACGTTTCGCCACACAGTAGCTTCATCAGTCCATACAAAGGAGAAACGGGAAGAACAGGAGGAGTTTGAGGTAATCAGTCCCTCAGCCTTGAGTCTATGTTGTCATTCCATCAATCTTTGATGGACTGACAACATCGACTCAAGGTTGAGGGACTGATTACCTCAAACTCCTTATCATCTTTCATCGTTCTTCTCTGTATCGGACTGAAGAAGCCACTGGCTGGCGAAACGTTTCCACAATAAAAATACCCAAATGTTGCACAAGCTTCTAATTCTTCAAAATCGAAAAGTTTGAGGAAAGAGGAAAAACAAAGTTGGTCAGTAATTTTGGTATCCCCGAAAGAACCCTTCGGGGGATACCAAAATACTTTAATAACAGTAAGGGATGACACAGAGACTAACATATTGGATATAACGACAACCAGTGAATACCATAATGCTTTCAATACCGATAACTTGATAAGCAAGACATATGTCTAGCAGTTAGGTGTCTTCCGAAACCTTTCGCCTGGTCAGTACGCATACAGAGTAGGCAAATAAAGCAGTGGAGATGTAAAGACGATATAATCAGTTCATTACTGTTCCTTATATACATGTGTACCACTATTTGGTGACCACTTAAAACAGTGAACACTAGACACACCTTAACAGACTACAGTTGTAGTAAAGTAATTTCTCAAACTTAACCCGAATAGAAAGTAATTCATTATGGAGGAAGAGGGCAGAAAGGAGACTGAGTGAAGAATCGGTAAATATTATTGTGCGAAGGACCTTAGGGTAAACACACCACCAAGCATATCACCACAAGTTCATGAATATAAATAACGGCAGCTGAACAGGTAAGATTAGAAGACCTCAAAGCAGCATTTAAGAGCTTGGTTCTTTGCTCTGTGAAGACTCTTTACTCTGTGAAGACTCTTTGCTCTGTGAAGACTCTTTAGCTCTGTGAAGACTCTTTACTCTGTGAAGACTCTTTGCTCTGTGAAGACTCTTTGCTCTGTGAAGACTTTTCTACTGTGCTTCCGTTATTAGCTACCTGAGATTGGATGATGGTTTCCCTCGACTACGAGCAGCTATATCTCCAAATGAAGGCGGAATTAACGGAAGCTAGAAGAGAAATTCAACGATTGAAGGGTATATGCAAGGATTATCCCCGGAACAATGTCGCCGATGATCAGACCAACGAATGGATGCTGATCGGATCTGAAGGGACGAAGCTGAAGTTGAAGAAGGTCCAGGAGACTGCTGTGAAAACCAGCAACTCTTTTTCCTTGTTATCAGACGAATGTGAAGACATCCCAGCGAAGACCATCTCTACAAAGACCGTTGAGAACGTCATGCACACCGCCAGTCGAGGTAAGAACATTGTTTTAGTTGGGGATAGTCAGATTAGATTTATAGATAGGGAATTTTGTCTTAAGGATAGAAATAGGATGCAGAGGGCATGTTATCCTGGGGCTGGGATGAAGGATATTGTTAGCCGTCTGGACGACATCATGAGAGGTAATGGGAGCAATCCTATTATCTGTCTCAGTGCTGGAGGCAACGATGTTGGCAGACGTAGGAGTGAGGACCTGATTAGCAGCTATAGGTCAGCAATAGACAGAATTAGGAAGAAAGGTGGGAACCCTGTCATATGTGGTATTTTGCCAAGGAGAGGAGTTGGAAATGAATGGTTGTCCAGGGCAATTGGTGTCAATTGCTGGCTGGACAAATACTGTAAGGAAAATGCAGTAACATTCATTGACAAATGGGACCTCTTCTATGGCAGAAATGACATGTATGCCAGGGATGGGGTTCACTTATCTAGGTCTGGGGTGGGGGCACTGGCAATTGCAGTGGAGGGAGCTGTTAAGGCTTTAAACTAGAAAAAAATAGTGTTATGGGTGATGGGGGGAAAACAGTGAAGTCCCAGTGTAGTAATGTTATAAATTCTAGGGGAACTAGTAATAGGCAGAATAAGGTGGGTACTGGAAAGCCAGTGGCACTAGGTGACAAGGACAGTAATAGGTATAGTGGAAAAACAGAAATGAGCAGGAAGGGTAAAGAGAAAGGAGGGTCTTTAAATGTATATTACACCAGTAGTGTAGTGCTAGGAATAAGATGGACGAGTTGAGATTAGTTGCAAGTACGGGTAATATTGATGTTTTTGCAATAACTGAGACATGGTTTAATATGAAAAATCGGGACATGCCTGCCGAATGTCACATTCAGGGTTTTAAATTGTTCCAAGTAGACAGAAGTATCGGGAAGAGGGGTGGGGTGGCACTCTATGTCCGTGATCATTTAAATTGTTGCATAAAAACGGGTATAAAGTCTGAAATAACACATACAGAGTCTGTCTGGGTAGAATTTTCAGAGGGGTGTGAAAAATTGATTTTAGGCGTGATTTACCGTCCTCCAAACTTAGATAGGGAACAAGGGAGACTACTTTGAGAGGAAATTGTCAAGGCCACAAGGCACGATAACATAAAAAATCTAGGGGACTTTAACTTTAGTCAACTTGATTGGAATTTCTTGACAGGGAATTTAGAATCTAACGACTTTTTAGAAATAGTTCAGGATTGCTTTTTGAAGCAGTTTGTGACAGAACCTACAAAGGGAAATAACCTACTTGACTTGGTTCTGGCAAGCAAGGAAACCCTTGTTAATAATTTACAAATTACAGAGGAACTCAGCTCAAGCGACCACAAGTCAATTACCTTTAGCATTGAATGGATGTATGATAGTAGGGAAAATTCAGTAACGGTCCCAGATTTTCGCTTAGCAGATTATAATGGACTTAGAGAACACTTATCAACTGTGGACTGGGGTAACGAAGAGAGGTATCAATATGACAGTTTTCTTAACACTATACAGGATGCCCAAATAACATTTATCCCGTATTAAGAAATTAGATCAAGTAGAAATGACCCAAAATGGATGAATAATAGGCTCAAGTATCTTTTAGGGCAGAAGAAAGGAATTTAAAGGCGCATAAAAAGAGGTGAGGGTCATCTTATAAATCAGTATACTGACATTAAGAGGGACGTTAAAAAGGGAATAAGAAAAGCTAAACGGGACTATGAAATTAAAGTTGCTAGGGATTCAAAACTATCCCAAAAGTTTTTCCAGGTTTATAGAACAAAAGTTAGGGATAAGATAGGTCCCCTTAAAAATAACTCTGGGCATCTTACTGACAAGGAGAATGATATGTGCTCTATTTTTAATAATTATTTTCTCTCGGTTTTCACACTGGAAGACACTAATAATATCCCAGTAATTAATTTTTACAAAGGCCCGGAAGAAGATAAATTATGTAATATCACAGTCACTAGCGAAATGGTTATGAAACAACGATTTTTTTTATTAACACATCGGCCGATTCCCACCAAGGCAGGGTGGCCCGAAAAAGAAAAACTTTCATCATCATTCACTCCATCACTGTCTTGCCAGAGGGGTGCTTTACACTACAGTTATAAAACTGCAACATTAACACCCCTCCTTCAGAGTGCAGACACTGTACTTCCCATCTACAGGACTCAAGTCCAGCCTGCCGGTTTCCCTGAATCCCTTCATAAATGTTACTTTGCTCACACTCCAACAGCACATCAAGTATTAAAAACCATTTGTCTCTATTCACTCCTATCAAATACGCTCACACATGCTTGCTGGAAGTCCAAGCGCCTCGCACACAAAACTTCCTTTACCCCCTCCCTCCAACCTTTCCTAGGCCGACCCCTACCTCGCCTTCCCTCCTCTACAGATTTATACACTCTCGACGTTATTCTGTCTCGTTCCATTCTCTCTACATGTCCGAACCACCTCAACAACCCCTCGTCAGCTCTCTGGATAATAGTTTTGGTAATCCCGCACCTCCTCCAAATTTCCATACTCCGAATTCTCTGCATTATATTCACACCACACATTGACCTCAGACATGACATCTCCACTGCCTCCAGCTTTCTCCTCGTTGCAACATTCATCACCCATGCTTCACACCCATATAAGAGTGTTGGTATAACTATACTCTCATACATTCCCTTCTTTACTTCCATGGACAAAGTTCTTTGTCTCCACAGACTCCGAAGTGCTCCATTCACCCTTTTTCCCTCATCAATTCTATGATTCACCTCATCCTTCATAACCCATCTGCTGACATGTCCACTCCCAAATATCTGAATACATTCACCTCCTCCATACTCTCTCCCTCCAATCTGATATCCAATCTTTCGTCACCTAATCTTTTTGTTATCCTCATCACCTTACTCTTTCCTATATTCACTTTCAATTTTCTTCTTTTACATACTTTACCAAATTCATCCACCAACCTCTGCAACTTCTCTTCAGAATCTCCCAAAAGCACAGTGTCATCAGCAAAAAGCAACTGTGACAACTCCCACTTTGTATTTAATTCATTATCTTTTAACCCCACACCTCTTGCCAAGACCCTCGCATTCACTTCTCTTACAACCCCATCTATAAATATATTGAACAACCACGGTGACATCACACATCCTTGTCTAAGGCCCACTTTTACTGGGAAATAGTCCCCTTCCCTCCTACACACTCTAACTTGAGCCTCACTATCCTCATAAAAACTCTTCACTGCTTTCAGTAACCTACCTCCTATTCCATACACCTGCAACATCTGCCACATTGCCCCCCTATCCACCCTATCATACGCCTTTTCCAAATCCATAAATGCCACAAAAACCTCTTTACCCTTATCCAAATACTGTTCACCTATATGTTTCACTGTAAACACTTGGTCTACACACCCCCTACCTTTCCTAAAGCCCTCTTGTTCATCTGCTATCCTGCTTTCTGTCTTACTCTTAATTCTTTCAATAATAACTCTACCATACACTTTACCAGGTACACTCAACAGACTTATTCCCCTATAATTTTTCCACTCTCTTTTGTCCCCTTTGCCTTTATACAAAGGAACAATACACACTCTCTGCCAATCCCTAGGTACCTTACCCTTTTTCATACATTTAATAAATAATAGCACTAACCACTCCAAAACTATATCCCCACCTGCTTTTTACATTTCTATCTTTAGCACATCAATCCCAGCTGCCTTACCCCTTTCATTCTACCCACTGCCTCACGAACTTCCCCCACACTCACAACTGGCTCTTCCACACTCCTACAAGATGTTATTCCTCTTTGCCCTATACACGAAATCATAGCTTCCCTGTCTTCATCAACATTTAACAACTCCTCAAAATATTCCCTCCATCTTCCCGATACCTCTAACTCTCCATTTAATAACTCTCCTCTCCTATTTTTAACTGTCAAATCCATTTGTTCCCTAGGCTTCCTCAACTTATTAATCTCACTCAAAAACTTTTTCTTATTTTCAACAAAATTTGTTGATAACATCTCACCCACTCTCTCATTTGCTCTCTTTTTACATTGCTTCACCACTCTCTTAACCTCTCTTTTTCTCTCCATATACTCTTCCCTCCTTGCATCACTTCTACTTTGTAAAAACCTCTCATATGCTAACTTTTTCTCCCTTACTACTCTCTTTACATTATCATTCCACCAATCGCTCCTCTTCCCTCCCGCACCCACTCGCCTGTAACCACAAACTTCTGCTGAACACTCTAACACTACATTTTTAAATCTACCCCATACATCTTCGACCCCATTGCCTACACTCTCACTAGCCCATCTATCCTCCAATAGTTGTTTATATCTTACCCTAACTGCCTCCTCTTTTAGTTTATAAACCTTCACCTCTCTCTTACTTACTGCTTCTATTTTCCTTGTATCCCATCTACCTTTTACTCCCACTGTAGCTATAACTAAAAAGTGATCTGATATATCTGTGGCCCCTCTATAAACATGTACATCGTGAAGTCTACTCAACAGTTTTTTATCTACCAATACATAGTCCAACAAACTACTGTCATTACGCCCTACATCATATCTTGTATACTTATTTATCCTCTTTTTCTTAAAATATGTATTACTTATAACTAAACCCCTTTCTATACAAAGTTCAATCAAAGGGCTCCCATTATCATTTACATCTGGCACCCCAAACATACCTACTACACCCTCTCTACATGTTTCTCCTACTTTAGCATTTAGGTCCCCTACCACAATTACTCTCTCACTTGGTTCAAAAGTTCCTATACATTCGCTTAACATCTCCCAAAATCTCTCTCTCTCCTCTACACTCCTCTCTTCTCCAGGTGCATACACGCTTATTATGACCCACTTTTTGCATCCGACCCTTATTTTAATCCACATAATCCTTGAATTTACACATTTATATTCCCTCTTCTATTCCATAACTGATCCTTCAACATTATTGCTACCCCTTCCTTAGCTCTAACTCTCTCAGATACTCCTGACTTAATCCCATTTATTTCTCCCCACTGAAACTCGCCTACCCCCTTCAGCTTTGTTTCGCTTAGGCTCAGGACATCCAACTTCTTTTCATTCATAACATCGGCAATCATCTCTTTCTTATCATCCGCACTACATCCACGCACATTCAGACAACCCAGTTTTATAAAGTTTTACTTCTTCTCTTTTTTAGTAAATGTGTACAGGAGAAGGGGTTACTAGCCCATTGCTCCCGGCATTTTAGTCGCCTCATACGACACGCATGGCTTACGGAGGAAAGATTCTTTTCCACTTCCCCATGGACAATAGAGAAAATAAAAAGAACAAGAGCTATTAAGAAAAAGAAGAAAAACCTAGATGTGTGTATGTATATATATGCATGTGCATGCCTGTGTAGTGTGACCTAAAGTGTAAGTAGAAGTAGCTAGATATACCTGTTATCCAGCGTGTTTATGAGACAGAAAAAGACACCAGCAATCCTACCATCATGTAAAACAGTTTCAGGTTTCTGTTTCACAGTCACCTGGAAGGACGGTAGTACCTCCCTGGGTGGTTGCTGTCTACCAACCTACTACCTATGAAACAACTAGACCGACTGAAACAAAATAAATCGCCGGGTCGTGATGAGCTTTTTGCAAGGGTTCTTAAGGAATGCAAAATGGAACTCTGTGAACCATTATCTAATATTTTTAATTTATCTCTTCAAACAGGTGTAGTGTCTGACATGTGGAAGATGGGTAATGTAATTCCTATTTTTAAAGCAGGGGACAAGTCACTACCGTCAAATTACCGCCCAATAAGCCTGACCTCAATTGTAGGCAAATTACTAGAGTCAATTATAGCTGATATTATTAGAAGCCGTCTAGATAACCATAATTTGATTAATGATACCCAGCATGGATTCACGAGGGGCCGTTCCTGCCTATCTAATTTATTAACATTCTTCAGTAAAGCTTTTGAGGTTGTTGGTCATGATAAAGAATTCGATAGTGTTTATTTAGACTTTGGTAAGGCTTTTGATAGAGTACCGCACAAGAGAATGTTAAAGAAAGTGGCAGCTCATGACATTGGGGGAAAAGTGCTGTCATGGATCGAGTCATGGCTCACCAATAGGAAGCAGAGAGTGTGCATCAATGGGGTTAAATCCGAATGGGGACTTGTAACAAGTGGTGTTCCACAGGGATCAGTCTTAGGCCCGTTGTTATTTATAATATATATCAATGACCTTGACGAGGGAATTACTAGTGACATGAGCAAATTCGCCGACGACACGAAGATAGGTAGGATAATTGATTCAAACATAGATGTCATAGAACTTCAGGAAGATTTAGACAAACTTAATTCGTGGTCAGAAAAGTGGCAGATGCAGTTCAATGTAGATAAATGCAAGGTTCTGAAGCTCGGGAGTGTCCATAACCCAAGCACTTATAAGTTAAATAACGTAGAACTTAGCCATACAGATTGCGAGAAGGACTTGGGGGTGATGGTAAGCAGCAACCTTAAACCAAGACAGCAATGCCTAAGCATACGTTATAAGGCAAATAGATTACTGGGATTTATATCAAGAAGTGTTAGCAACAGAAGTCGAGATGTTATATTACAGCTTTATACATCATAAGTAAGGCCTCACCTAGATTACGCAGCTCAGTTCTGGTCTCCATATTACAGAATGGACATAAATTCGTTAGAAAACATTCAGCGTAGAATGACCAAATTAATACATAGCATTAGAAATCTTATTGGCTTATTGGGCGGTAATTTGACGGTAGTGACTTATCCCCTGCTTTAAAAATAGGAATTACATTAGCCATCTTCCACATATCAGACACTACACTTGTTTGAAAAGATAAATTTATTTTGTTTCAGTCGGTCTAGTTGTTTCATAACCATTTCGCTAGTGACTGTGATTTTACATAATTTATCTTCTGGGCCTCTGTAAAAATTAATTACTGGGATATTATTAGTGTCTTCCTGTGTGAAAACCGAGAGAAAATAATTAAAAATAGAGCACATATCATTCTCCTTGTCAGTAAGATGCCCAGAGTTATTTTTAAGGGGTCCTATCTTATCCCTAACTTTTGTTCTATAAACCTGGAAAAAACTTTTTGGGTTAGTTTTTGAATCCCTAGCAACTTTAATTTCATAGTCCCGTTTAGCTTTTCTTATCCCCTTTTTAACGTCCCTCCTAATGTCAGTATACTGATTTATAAGATGACCCTCACCTCTTTTTATGTGCCTATAAATTCCTTTCTTCTGCCCTAAAAGATACTTGAGCCTATTATTTATTAATTTTGGGTCATTTCTACTTGATCTAATTTCTTTATATGGGATAAATGTTCTTTGGGCAGCCTGTATAGTGTTAAGAAAACTGTCATATTGATACCTCTCTTCGTTACCCCAGTCCACAGTTGATAAGTGTTCTCCAAGTCCATTATAATCTGCTAAGCGAAAATCTGGGACCGTTACTGAATTATCCCTACTATCATACATCCATTCAATGCTAAAGGTAATTGACTTGTGGTCGCTTGAGCCAAGTTCCTCTGTAATTTGTAAATTATTAACAAGGGTTTCCTTGCTTGCCAGAACCAAGTCAAGTAGGTTATTTCCCTTTGTAGGTTCTGTTACAAACTGCTTCAAAAAGCAATCCTTAACTACTTCTAAAAAGTCGTTAGATACTAAATTCCTTGTCAAGAAATTCCAATCAATCTGACTAAAGTTAAAGTCCATTAGAATTACTACGTTATCGTGCCTTGTGGCCTTAACAATTTCCTCCCAAAGTAGTCTCCCTTGTTCCCTATCTAAGTTTGGAGGACGGTAAATAACGCCTAAAATCAATTTTTCACACCCCTCTGAAAATTCTATCCAGACAGACTCTGTATGTGTTATTTCAGACTTTATACCCGTTTTTGTGCAACAATTTAAATGATCACAGACATGAGTGCCACCCCACCCCCCTTCCCGATACTTCTGTCAACTTGGAACAATTTAAAACCCTGAATGTGACATTCGGCAGGCAAGTCCCGATTTTTCATATTAAACCATGTCTCAGTTATTGCAAAAACATCAATATTACCCGTACTTGCAACTAATCTCAACTCGTCCATCTAATTCCTAGCACTACGACTATTGGTGTAATATATATTTAAAGACCCTCCTTTCTCTTTACCCTTCCTGCTCATTTCTGTTTTTCCACTATACCTATTACTGTCCTTGTCATCTAGTGTCACTAGCTTTCCACTATCCACCTTATTCTGCCTATTATTAGTTCTCCTAGAACTTATAATATTACTACAGTGGGACTTCACTGTTTTCCCCCCAAAACCTATACCACTAACTATTTCTAGTTTAAAGCCCTAACAGCTCCCTCCACTGCAGTTACCAGTGCTCCCACCCCAGACCTGGATAAGTGAACCCCATCCCTGGCATACATGTCATTTCTGCCATAGAAGAGGTCCCAGTTGTCAATGAATGTTACTGAATTTTCCTTACAGTATTTGTCCAGCCAGCAAATGACACCAATTGCCCTGGACAACCATTCATTTCCAACTCCTCTCCTTGGCAAAATACCACATATAACAGGGTTGCCACCCTTCTTCCTAATTATGTCTATTGCTGACCTAAACCTGCTAGTCAGGTCCTCACTCCTACGTCTGCCAACATCGTTGCCTCCAGCACTGAGACAGATAATAGGATTGCTCCCATTACCTCTCATGATGTCGTCCAGACGGCTAACAATATCCTCCATTCCAGCCCCAGGAAAGCAAACCCTCTGTCTCCTACTTCTATCTTTCAAGCAGAAGATCTACAGTTTTCCAATTATGACCTTATATTTGTATTGATAAAGCCACTTGATGGCGAAACGTCTACAAATAAAGATACCTGCGTGTCAGGGGAACGCCTTCCACCTGAACAAAATATAATGGAAAAAATAATAAAAACAAATAAATGAATCTTGGGTAGGAAATAAACTAAGAATTTTAAGTTTTTAATAAAATATTTTAAAAAATAGGCCGTTGTGGTTCTGGCAGGATGGAGAGTAGGAGAATATAAGCCCAGGTTGAGTCTCTGGTGTAGACGAGATGTTGGATGGTTATCCTGGGTATTTAAGAATTCTCGTATGCCACTTGGTCGAGGTACGTAAGATTTAGAAGCGGAAGAGTAGACAAAAACCAAGTCAGAGAGACGTACATCTAGCTCCTTCAAAACTGGTGTCTGTACCAGCTGACCAGGCCAGCAGCAGAGCTGTTCAGGAGAAGTGTGGAGGTGTAGTGACTCTCCACAGTCTTGCTGTTCACCAGGTAAGGTAACTACCACCAAAAAGGGTGGGGGTTCTGTTTCTGCCCGCAAGAGGGAAGCACCGGCTGAACCCGTGAATGACCGCCGGCAGACTAACAACCTTAACCCATAATTAGACTACTTTTCCCTCACAATATCCCCTTTCCAAAACTTATGGTCGAAGGTAATAAGTTAAACAGAGGGAAAAGCACTATGTACAACCTCGGCTCAGCCAATCTGAAAAGTGGTTTTCAGAGCCAGAGATATAAATAACCTTAAACTTGTAGGCCTGAATAGCCAAAGCCCATCTCAAGAGTCTGCTATTTGTACCTTTGAAGTTTTCTAAATACATGAGTGGATTGTGATCAGTTTCAAGTATGAAGGGTTTCCATTACAAGTAGTATTTGAACCTACTTATACCCCATACTAAGGCGTAACATTCCTTTTCCACAGTAGAGTATCTTTCTTCCCGTGGTAGAAGCTTCTTACTAGCACAAGATACCGGGAACGGAGTCTCATCGTAATACTGAAGTAACACAGCACAGAGTCCAGAATGAGAGGCATCTGTTCGGAGACAAAAAACTTCGTTAATATCTGGTAATTTTAGGACAGGAGGGTTCGAAAATATTCTTTTAATTTGTTCTTTCACATTCTTTTTTTAAATAGTCAGTGAGAACGGAGGTCAGACCACTTAAGTTTGGGACAAAACTTCTGTAGAAGTTTACAGATCCGAGGAAACTTCTTAGCAACTTTTTTGTACTAGGAAAAGTGCATTCAAGAACAGCTTTAGTTTTGTTAGGAATAGGCGATAAAGAATTGTCTGAAATAATGAACCCCAAGTATTGTATTTTGAAGTAACCAAGAAAACACTTCTGTGGTTTGACTGTAAGGCCATGAGCTCTTAGTCTCTTTAAAACAAGCGACAGTGTTGACAGATGATCTTCCCAGACATGAGTCATGATGTAAATGATGTCAAAATACACAGAAACATTCTTTAAGTCAGAGAGGACTATTCTCATAAGCCTAATATAAGTGGCACATGCGGTAACCAAACCAAAAGGCATTGTGCGATATTGCATTAGTCCTCTATGAGTGGGGAAAGCAGTGTATGGTTTAGAGTCCGGGTGTAAAGACACCTGATGGTATGCTTGTGAGATATCTAATTCAGAGAAGAACTTACAGTCATGGAATTTATACAAGTCATGATCAATTACTGGCATGGGTTTAGCATCCCATTTAGTAATGGTATTTAAATAACGAAAATCTTGGGCCAGTCTGTAAGAATTATCTGGTTTCTTAACCATTACAACTGGAGAACAGAAAGCTGATTTAGAAGGTTCTATAATCTTTAACTTTAAGAGTTTGTCCACTTCGTTATCAAATGTTTGTCGTAAGTGAACAGGGACAGGATAGACTTTCCGTCTGCCTGGTTCCTGAGCTGTTAATTCAATCTTGTGTATAACAGTAGTGGTAAGTCCCGGATTTCTGTGAATACATCTGAAAACGTATTTACTATGGCACTTACTTGAGACTTTGTTTACACGATAGTTCACTGTTGATGTTGACATTTGAGTTATGGGTGGCAGAATCATCAGTTAAGATATCCAGTAGTTCCTTCGATTCTGTGCGAGACTCGTCATCTATAATACAAATTTTACATTCGTAAGAATCATGATTGCTAACTAAGCTGTAAGACAAAGTGTCTTCATCAAAGGTGTTTAAGCAAAGATTAACTTCTCTACGGTGATACCGTTTTAAAATATTGACGTGGTACATTCTTTCCTTACCCTTGACATCCAAGATGTAATCTACCTTATTATAGACCTTGGTTACCTTATACGGCCCTCGCCAGGTAATTAATAATTTGTTGGATTTGTCCGGCAAAAAACTAGTACCTCATCACCAAATTAAACTTACGTTGGGAGTTCTTATGGTCAAAATATGTCTTGTAAGTTTCCATAGACACATTAAGGTTTTTGACAACCAAATCAGCAGTTTCTTCCAATCTTTCCCTAAGGTCTAGGAGAAACTGGTAAGTGTTTTGAACTTCAGATTCAATATCTTTAGACCACAGTTCATTCAGGATATATAGTGGTCCACGAGCCTGTCTTCCATAAAGTAATTCGAAAGGGGAATATCCCAGAGAGTCACTAGGAATCTCCCTCATTGCAAAGAGAGCACATGGTAGATATCTATGCCAGTCAGTTGGTTTAAGAATACAGAGTTTCTTTAATATAGACTTAAGAATGGCATGTTGACGTTCTACTCTTCCATTACACATTGGATGATAAGGTGTAGTGAAAAGCGGTTTAACACCCACAAGTTGATAAACTTGTTCCATTACTTCTGACGTGAATCGAGTCCCTTGATCAGACAGAATTTCCCGAGGAATACCGACCCGTGAAAAAATACATAGTAAAGCTTCAGCTACTTCTATGGACGTGATGGATTTTAAGGGTACCGCCTCAGGGAAGCTGGACGCATAGTCTATCATAGTCAAAATATACTTATGACCTCCTGATGAACGAGGAGTGAGGGGACCAACTATATCCACTGCAACTCTAGCAAATGGAACTGAAAAAATTGGCATTTTGACCATGGGAACCCTCTTAGTTCTGCCCTTTTGAGAGGAAAGTTGACATACGTGACATGATCTACAGTACTTATAGATGTCAGAGGACATCCCAGGCCAGAAGTACAAGTCTTTGATCTTATCATAGGTCTTCCTATCGGAGAAATGGCCAGAGACAGGCAGGTCATGAGAAATTTTCAAAATAGTCTCACGACAATCCCTAGGAATGACTAATAGACTTTTTCCCACCTCATTGGGGATGTCCGCAGTCACTATAGTCCTGTATAGAAGATTACTTTTGAACTCAAATTTATAACTAAACTTCTTTCTTTTAATCACATTGTCATTTAATGCTAGATTTCGGGTTTCCTCTAAGGAAGGACAAGTCTTCTGGAGACCTTCCAAATCTAGGTGTGACAGCTCAATAGGTTTTCCTTTGGAAAGTACTAAAGGATGGATTGGTTTTGCCTTAGATTGAGCTCTGGTAAGGACTTTAACCGTGTCCAGTTGTGTGGAAGATTCAGTCACCTGTGGTAGTTCCTCAGTTTCTGTGCAGATTGGTTTAGATGACTGCTTCTCTAAGGTTTTTCCAGGAGCTTCACGATTATCCGAACTCTGAGTTGAGTTATCCTGATTAATCACTTCTGGAGATTCTAGTGAAGAAACAGAAGTATAAAGTTTATCTTTTCCGGAATCATTTGAAAACCTTACACAGTCTAATTCAGATGGGAAGGTCGCCCCTTCTATGTTCCCAACCAAAACAGAACATGAAGTTATTGGGGCCACCACTGCCTCTACCCAACCAGTAAACCATTCGCAGTTAATGAAACATCTGAGAGTAGGAAACATCACTTCTTCCTAAGTAGTCAGTTAATTTAGTACTTTTATACCGAGTTTAATCTAAGTTAGGAAAGAGTTTACTTGAGACTATAATACAAGAACACCCAGTATCTCTAAGAATGGTGGAAACATTCATGCCATTAACAGTACCTTCACTAAAAGGTGCGTTAATATTAGCTTCGGTGAAACATGTTCCAATATTCTCACCTTTTTTCTTGGGACAGTCTGGACGTCTGTGTCCTAATTCGTTACAGCTATAACATTTTACTGGAAATTTCTCAGAGGAAAATGGTTTGGATAACACAGGTTGTTTAGGTGCAACAGATTTATATCCACTACGCTCTTTAGGGTAGTTATTATGAGCGCAGGCATATATATCTGCCGCTTGTGCCATTTCAGAAGCTGTGTGAACGTCGCGTTCCTTAATAAAAATACGTAAGTCAGAGTTAACAGAAGAGAGAAATTGGTCTCTTACCATCAGGTCGCGTAATGAATCAAAGTCATGTTCAACTTCGGCACTATCAATCCAACAATCAAACAATCTGAAAAGTGTTGTCAGATACTGCATATAATTCTGATTGGGGGATATTTTAGTGTGCCGAAACTCAGACCTGTAATGATGGGTGGTCTTCTTGAAAGCCTGTAAGATAGCTTTCTTAAGTAGAGGATAATCAGTGATTAAGTCACCTGGTAAGGTGGAATATACGTTTAAAGCTGTACCTGATAGAAGTAATCCAAGCCTTGTAGTCCAAGAATCTGAGTGCCACTCACAGAGTGTGGCAGTGTTCTCGAATCTGGTGATATATGCCGCGATGTCATCCTGCTCTGTGAAAGGTGGTATTTGAAGCATCCTAATATTAGATTCATGGGTAGGGTATTCTAGTACCCCTTCATCTATTTTATGCTTAGATAGCTCTACCTTCTTGGCTTCTAATTCCAACCTTAACTATTCTAACTCCCTCTGTTTTGCCTTTTCTTCAATCTCCTTCATCTTGAAGGCTACTTCCCTTGCCTGAACTCTGTCTTCTCTAGCAACCCTTTCCTGTTCTCTTTTGTCCTCACCAGCAATCCTTTCATTTTCTCGAACTAGTCTTTCCTGTTCCTTTTTCTCTTCTCTAGCTAGTCTTTCCTGTTCCTTTTTCTCTTCTATAGCCATTTTAGCGGTAATATAACTATCAAGAGACTGGCCTGTAAATCCCATGTCTTTTCCAGCCCGTAACCAGAAATCTAACGAATCCATAGTAAGAAAATATAATACAAACCAAACAAGTCGATCTTAAAATAACAACTGAAACGACTGTTTCAAAAGAGGGACTACGTCCGCACACTTTCTAAACCTTCCCAAAGAAGAAAATGAAATACTATTTTCAACTTGGAAGCAAATCTAGTGGGCTCAAAAGCCTTCACTAAGATAACTGAACACGGTTCACCCAGGAGGGGTTATTATGGAAGTTCCTCAGGTCCAACAATAATGAGTAAACTTCTAAACCCAACCCAAGAACCAAACAACTGTAAGTCAAAGACTACCAGTAATGACTTGACACCTCAAAGATACGAACTCACCCTTTTCAATCTTAAATGTTTACTCACGAACCAGTAGAACCATCAGGAAGATGTAGCCTCAAGAGTCGTATCCTGGCAAGGTCGCCATTGTCAGGGGAACGCCTTCCACCTGAACAAAATATAATGGAAAAAATAATAAAAACAAATAAATGACTCTTGGGTAGGAAATAAACTAAGAATTTTAAGTTTTTAATAAAATATTTAAAAAAAATAGGCCGTTGTGGTTCTGGCAGGATGGAGAGTAGGAGAATATAAGCCCAGGTTGAGTCTCTGGTGTAGACGAGATGTTGGATGGTTATCCTGGGTATTTAAGAATTCTCGTATGCCACTTGGTCGAGGTACGTAAGATTTAGAAGCGGAAGAGTAGACAAAAACCAAGTCAGAGAGACGTACATCTAGCTCCTTCAAAACTGGCGTCTGTACCAGCTGACCAGGCCAGCAGCAGAGCTGTTCAGGAGAAGTGTGGAGGTGTAGTGACTCTCCACAGTCTTGCTGTTCACCAGGTAAGGTAACTACCACCAAAAAGGGGGGGGTTCTGTTTCTGCCCGCAAGAGGGAAGCACCGGCTGAACCCGTGAATGACCGCCGGCAGACTAACAACCTTAACACATAATTATACTCTACTTTTCCCTCACACTGCGTCTAATTTTTCATTTTGTGGTACTGTGTACTATTCATGTACAATACACCAGTAACTCGCACATCGTCATGAGTTACCTTCTGCTGTGTGTGGGTTATATTTGTGCATTATTGCTTGCATCGTTATCAACGTTCCATTGTTCCCTGACAGACATAAGGAAGAGGCTGGTAAATTAGACACATATGCAACACTTGGGTATCTTTATTGAGGAAACGTTTCGCCACACAGTGGCTTCATCAGTACATACAAAGGAGAATCGTGAAGAACAGGAAGAGTTTGAGGTGGTCAGTCCCTCAACCTTGAGTCGATGTTGTCAGTCCATCAATCTTGAATAGAATACAGCATATGTGCGAAGAGGAAGCTTATATACTGTAGGCAGGAGAGGTGCAGCAGTTGTAGGTGGTGTCACATTTGACCAATGTGGAAGTAGGTCGTGCCCAAGGGTTAGGGAAGTGAAGAATTACCTGTATTAAGATACCAAGATGTTGCTGTGTCAGACAGGATGTAGATGAATGGTTCAGAGAACCGACGAGTTGGTAAATCAGACATCCTGTCTGACACTGCAACATCTTGGTATCTTAATACATGTAATTCTTCACTTGCCTAACCCTTGGCCACCACCTACTTCCACATTGGACAAATGTGACACCACCTCAACTGCTGCACCTCCTCCTACATTTATAAGCTACCTCTTCGCACATATGCTATATTCTATTCAAGATTGATGGACTGACAACATCGACTGAAGGTTGAGGACTGACCACCTCAAACTCCTCCTGATGTTCACGATTCTCCTTTGTATGGACTGATGAAGCCACTGTGTGGCGAAACGTTTCCTCAATAAGATACCCAAGTGTTGCATATGTGTCTAATTTACCAACTCTTCGGTTCCCTGAACCATTCATCTACAAGGAAGAGGCTGCTCAGGACAACCTTTCAGCCATGTTTCCAGATACTGGACAGTTGGTAACGAGCCCAGCAACTCAGTGATGTCCAGACGTTGTTTTCAAGCATTTTTCAGAACGTGAGCAACTTGTAATGAGCGTAAACAAACGCGGGAGGATCGCAAGCACCAGCTTCCGAAACTATGAGTCCGTCTTGGGAAAATTTGTTAACCTTTTCGAAACTCTTTGTGTAGTGTGAATACTCTGTGTTGCACCTCAAGCCAAGATGTTTATCTGCTAATTAGTGTATTATTGTCACTGTCATGAGTTTGGTCTTTATTTTGCTTATTCCTGGATGTCTTCCTCTCAGCAAGTCTGGATTTTTCTCTTTATTTCCCGTATCGTTACCTATCACTGTAACTCCTACCACTTATGAGTATGTCTCAGTGTATTTCTACCAATTTTCACTTTTCTTCATTTGTTTCTTCAGTTGTTTTTTAATCTTCCTGTCTCTCTGTTTGCCTGCCTATCCTCTCTCTCTTCCTGCTATTCATCCTTACTGTCTCTTCCTGGAAGATCCTACAACATGTGGATCTTCCAGTCTGTCTGCGAACTTCTGTAAATCTATCATTCCCACTTTTCCTGTCTATTTCTCAGTTTACATATCTGCCTCTCTCTCTCTACACACATTTATAATAATAATAATAATAATAATAATAATAATAATAATAATATATTTATTTCTACCAGTACATGTACAAGGTATACACACCATAGCTGACATCAATGACATACTACTATATAGAAAGTCCCTTGTTATGCTGAGCATTTCCCGCAAATTAGGTCAGTTTTGTCCCAGGATGCGACCCATACCAGTCGACTAACACCCAGGATGCTATCCATTTTAGTCCACTAACACCCAGGATGCGACACACATCAGTCCACTAACACCCAGGTACCCATTTTAAACTGATGGTTGAACATAGACAGTGTCTTATCGAAACACGTCCCTAATATTTTCCAGCCATACCAGAGGAAATTCGAACCCCGGACCTCAGTGTGTGACCTGGGTGCGCTGGAGATCGAGAAAAATATAATAATACTCAAACGAACAATTTAGAAATGTACCAGAAAACACCAATAGCAAAAAAAATACAATTGTTTTCACTAATATTAGTGAATAAATTTGTTCCATGATGTCAAGGCAATATATATAAGGAAACAATTGTTTAATTATATCATTAGTTGCCATAGAGATAGAACGTATTTTGTCCCACTGAGTTTCACTGTTATTAAAAATTTCAGGCACAAGTGAAATACTGGGGTTAATAGAATTTTTAATTAGTAATTGAAGCGGCAGGTATTTATGGCACACCTGGCAACCCGTTGATGCATATCTTTAGTAACTATGTTGACTGCAACTTGTGCAACAACACGACGATGGTGGTAGTGATGGTATCGTGGGTAGCAATCGTGCCCTAGTGATTGTGTCGTTAATGGAACCTGTGGTGAAAATTAGACACATGTGCAACATCTGCGTATCTTTATTATAGATGGTTTAGATGTTTCTCCACCTGGAGTGTAACATCCAGTGGCTGTATCAATATAAATTCAAGGACATAATTGGAAGACACTAGAACTATATACAGATGATGAGGTAATCAGTAACCCAGACTAGGAATTGATGTGAAGATCACCGTAGTCGTGGAGGTTCTGGAGCACAGGCAAGGTAAGGTTAGCTTAGGTTAGGGTAGGTTAGGTTTGGTTAGGTTGGAGTAGGTTAGGTTTGGTTATGTTAGGTTAGGTTAGGATAGATTAGGTTAGGTTACGTTAGGATAGGTTAGGTTAGGTTAGGATAGGTTACGTCAGGGTAGGTTAGGTTAGGTTAGGGTAGGTTAGGTTAGGTTAGGATAGGTTAGGTCAGGATAGGTTAGGTCAGGGTAGGGAGGTTAGGGTAGGTTAGGTTAGGGTAGGTTAGGTTAGGTTAGGTTAGGATAGGTTAGGTTAGGTTAGGTTGGAGTAGGTTAGGTTTGGTTAGGTTAGGTTAGGTTA